>WION01000242.1:0-80467 GCA_015039365.1 Amanita rubescens | reverse complement strand
TGGTGTTGCTCACAAACTATTGAATGTCAAGAGATGAGAATCCAGGAAAAGGAAAGAAAGATGTACTTACTCCCTGTCGGTCATGTGGTGAGATGTATTAAAACTATCTTTAAATAATGCAGGTCACTCTTACATACTGAGGGTCATTGTATGAGGTGATACCGTTGCATAGACAAACAAATGCAGTGTTACTCACATCCTGTTGTTCCAGAGATGATGTGGAAAGACAACCTGGTAAACATTGCTCACATTCTATTGGTTATAGACAAGATGTGAGGAGACTGTTTAAGAAAAAGATACAATGTCACTCACATCCTGTCCATCATGGAATGAGATGAAATGAGACTGCCTGGTATAGACAAGCATTACTTACATTCTGTAGGTCAGGGATTGACACATGTCAGACTGCATAGCAATGAAATAAATGCTGTTTCACTCACATACTGTTGGGTATGGGATGAGAAATTTGCCTGCATGGCAAGGAAAGTCTGTCTCACATTCTGTTGGTCATTGGATACAGGCATCAGCCAGTGGCAAAGAAATAGTGCTGTGACATTTACTTTCTATCGGTTATGGTGTGAGATACAGTACATATGTTATGATTAGCTGGGAAAGAAATGGAGCATCACTTACTCTCTATGGTCCATTGTGTTGAGGTGTTGGGCATAGAAGTGCAATCTCACTCACTTTCTGTTGATTATGAATGAGGTGATGCTAAAGCAACAAATGCAGCACCACTCACTTCCTGTTGATCATGAGATGAAATGAGATATGTAAGACTTTTGAAAGGAACAAGTGCAGAGTCACTCACAAACTGTTGGCCATGAGAATGTAATGAAATGAGTCTAATATGCTACACCAGCACTAACCAACTATTGGACATAAGATAACACATGGTGAGTTTGTCTGGCCACATAACTGCAGCATCACAAACATTCTATTGGTGATACAACTGTGAGATATGCTGTGTTTCAACAATGCAATTTCTCACTCTCTGCCATTGGATTACACATATTGGAACACTTGACAGCAAACTTTCATAACATTAACACTCACTTCCTGTAGACGTTGAATAGTAGCATGTAGAGGTGCATACATAATCACTCACTTCCTGTAAGTTGTGCAATATTGAGACATGCATACCAATAACTGTGCAGTGTCACTTACTCCCTGTGATCAAATAAGACTATTAACAAACAATGAGTGGAGTCCACTTGCAGCCTATTGGTCATAGGGTGAGGTGTCACAAGACTGTACTGTAGAACAATGAAATTGCTTACAGTCTACCAACCATGGGATGTCTTCAATGAGAAGTAGCAGCAGCAAAATATCACATACTTTCTGTCAGCAATTGATCAAGATGAAAGGGTTTCCACCTTAAAAGCTGGTGAGCCACTCACATCCTATGTGGCATGGGATACATGGCATTTTACTCCCTGAAAAAAAATGGTTTTGTCACTTACTGCCTGTTGGTTGTGGTTTGAAATGAAATTGAGCTGATTTCAAAAAAGAAAATAGTAACTTGCCCTCTGTTTATTGGAGAATGAGACTTGGTGAGTGTTTCTCAGGAAATTTACAGTGTCACTCACTTCCTGTTATGTATAGTGAGATTTCTTAGCTGTGAATGTTCAGTATCACTCACAAACTGTTTATCATGATATTAGTGCTCATTGAAGTCTGTATCAGTATCACTTGCCCACTATTGTTTTAAGACATCATATGTATCTACTGCCAAAAACAATATTGTGGTATCACTCACATCAATCTCCTTGATACAATATTTTGTCATCACTTATCAAACTTCATAGAACAGTGTGACATACATTCTGTTCATTATTCTGCTCAGTGCACATAATAAATGATAATACAATTCACTTACATCCTTGTGGAATGTTTGCATTATTGCTGCCACACAATTTGTACAAAAGACTTACTCCTCTGACAATCTACTTTCAGCTCAGCATTTTTGTGGTCACATTGGTTACTTAGTGAAATACCCAATAATGTGGAAACTTGGAAATGACTATGCCAAAAACAACTTCCCATGAAGTGTTCTTTCGGCTCAGGATATGTCTGAAGAACTCAACAGTTGAAATTGAAAATTTATCATCACTTACTTCAGTCCATATTTGACACAAAGGCCAAGATTGTTCATTTGTGTTGAGACAAACAATTCTTGTAGACTTTCATCATCAATAGCATCAGCAGTTATCTTGGTCAATTCAGGACAGTCATTCTCTGGTATATCCATATCTATTAATATTATTATCCCTATTTTGAAACAGAAAATGTTTACTGTCCTTACCTTCCAATCGCACATGTGCTTTTGGGGGATATGTAGTATTAAAGACTTTAGGAAGATAAACAGTCTGAAAAGTGATTTCAGCATTCTCCATGGCCATATCCCACTTAACTGCATCATCTTCTATATCATTTAATTTTCCAGATTCTTGGATTACTTGTCCATCAAACTTAGTGAATATGACCACCAAAGGAACTGTGGAAGTAGCAATTAGTCATGTTCAAATATATGGGCTCAAGGCTCACCTTTCCCTGTTCCTTTACTGAAGAAGTCAAGTTCTGTAGGCAGAATGGGGCGAGAACTGTCCATAGGTATACAGTACCTACATATAAAAACCTAGATCAGTTATTTGCACAAAAGACAAATGTGAAAGATACCAAATCGCATGTAACCGATTCTTTAGCTTAGCTGCTGCAGACCTCTTCTCAATGAAATCCCAAACAACCTCTAACTCTTCCTTTGCACCAGATTCAAAACCTTGGGAATCATGGAAGATGAAGTTGCTTCCTCCATATGTAATCTGGTGTTCAATGTCATGTATGCCTCTCTTACAGTTTAATGTATCTCAGAAAGCAGGTCCATGAGGTTTATGCACTCAACTTACCCCAATTGATGATGCCACATGGGTCTCATCAGGCACCAGTACTCTGCCTAAAAAGCAATTAGGATTGAAAAGTAAATTGGACTTCAATGTCAAACTTACCCATCTTGTCATAGATTATGATTGGCTCTGTTCCTTTTGCTACACCACAAACCTTCTCAAGGATTGTAGTCTTGCCTGCATTGGCCCTCCCAATGACAAGAATACGAAAATGGGAACACTTGTATTGCTCCCTGCGAATACCAATCACCTCTGTCATTTACATCTCAAGCTTTGATCAATTCAAGACAAACACTTCACTCACGAGATGCAAGTGCATCATCTGATTCATCCCACATTGCTAATGCTTATGCTAGCAAGGAATTGGACAGTGGACTAAATGGTGTGTTTATCTTGAGAGATAAGAGTAGATATGAGGGTGGAAAGTCACTTGTGAGGCAAGAAATGGCTCGTTTGACTTGAGAGCTGAGGGATTCGAGGGGAAAGGGCTCCGAACAGGTAGAGGGATGAGTGTGCGACTCAGTGCGGCTCAAGCAGGATTCAAGGCGAGAGCAGTGAACGGACCCCGGGAACTGTGGCTGCTTCTCCCAAACTTTAACCTCACTCTTCGGACGAGCGCCTTATGCTTGCCCCATTTGGGAACGCGCCAGGCCTCCGGTCACCAGTCACTGACGACCATGCATATCTCTCTAGCATGAGCATACCATGCATTCACGCCTGGTAGTTCCGGTTCCGACATTATAAAATATGTCGTCATTCTTCCGGAGTAAAGGGGCGGCAGTAGTGCGAGAATAGACGTTCGCATCGCCAACATATTAAGCACCTGCTTGGTTATACAAGGTCACCCTTGGTTGAACGAGAAATTGGGTCCGCAGAAATAGCATTCGACCAAGAGCGTCGAGAAATATGGTTTTCGCGATCGCGCCTTGTAGACACGACGAATTCCATCATCATCACAAGATGCTTAGAAGCAATAGGCGCATTCCGATCACTGACAGAATCAGTGTTGAGAAATTCACCCAACGAGCGGAACAAGGGACTGTGGATCTGCAATCTAGCACATTACGGGCTCAGTTCTCGATAGCTTATGCGCAACCGGGAACAGCGCCAACTCCCATTTTCTGTGAATCACGGACTGGTATGGCGCCTTGGTCATGTCCAACTCGCAGGATCATGGTCCACGGCGAGCGGGTGGTATCATATACACAGAGATAATCGTTGCACTTTCGTAGGCAAAAGGCGGGAACATTTGTCTGATAAAATATCTTGCTCCGTGATCATCCTTGCGCATCTTGGCCCAGCCCTAATCCCGGCCACGTCATTGAAGAGAGAAAATGAGACGCGTTACGATGAAGGAGTATCGTTGACAAGTCACTTAAATCCTTACTTTCATTGCTCGCAACGCCAGGCTGAGCCACAAAATGCGAAAGAAAGAAAGAAAGTCTATGTCATGGAGGCAAGGCCGTGTTGCGCAGTAAAGAGCCAGGACAAGAAATAGCAGCCGAGGGGTTGTAGTGGAGTAGCGTTGTTTCAGCCCCTGGTTTGTCATCTAGAACACGGTGCGCAGCGAGGAAAGCGAGAGGCGGCGTGTGTGGCTGTGCAGAGTCGTGGGATGGTTAAGTTTGACAGTTACCGCTTACTATAGCCCTCCCTAATTCCCCTTTCTCATGCACTCCTTCTTCAAGCGTCCTCCCGAAACCGGCCCTGACGATGAAGACGACGACCCAGTCGACCCACATTTACGACTCAGGTCATCCCGTACGGCTGCTTCAGTTATTGCAGAATCTATCAGATCAGAGCAACGTGCCGAGAGAAGAAAGACAATCCGCCAGAAACACTTCTTCTTTAGGAAGAGTGCGAAAGACAAGCAATCTCAACCCCCGGCCGACGACACACAACACAAAGTAATACCAGGACGGCGCAGGAACGTCTATGTCAATCAACCACTCTCCGCTATAGAGGTAGATGCCCATGGCGAACCTATCGTTCGCTACAAGAGGAACAAAGTCTGCACCACCAGTAAGCATCCCCCTTTTCCATTCTGCTAATATCCCGCTAAGTTTTCCAACAGAGTATACTATCATAACTTTCATACCTAAAAATTTATACGAACAGTTCCGTCGGTCCGTCAGCTCAATCATTGCCCCAATCTCCGATCTGACTTCGAATATAGCGTTGCCAATATATTCTTTCTCGTCCTAGTCGTCCTCCAACGTAAGACTAATCACATCTAGCTTCATCTTCTATCTAACCGCACCTAGTCTTTCCCATCTTTGGCTCATCGTCTGGTGCTTCCGCCGTCCTCCCCCTCGCCTTCATTCTCGCAGTCACCGCCGTTAAAGACGGCATAGAAGATTACCGCCGTGGAGTATTAGATGAAGAAGTCAATACATCTGCCGTCACCCGTCTCGGCGGCGGTTGGAAGAACCTCAACCAGCCTACGGACCCTAGACCATGGTATCAACGCGCCCTCGGGCTCAACAAACCCGGGCGAATTACGCCCGGCGTGCGTAAGCTGAGGGACAAGGAAGCCGGCAAGGCGGAAAAAGAGATTAGAACGATGCTGCATCGCAACGTTACCAACGCCACTGATAGCACGGCAAGCCTTGACATTCCTCCTAAAGGGCCAGGAGGGAGAAGGCTAGACGATATCATCAGTGTTGATTCTCACACATACCCCCCAACATCTTACGACGCGTCCATGGATAACGACGCGTCCAATCTTCAGGATAATACCCAATCGCCCTGGGTAAATGTCGGCTCGCTATCGCGATACCACCAATCTACTCGCTCTACCGCCAGTTTTGGCGTTGTGGATTGGAAGAAACATACCAGCGGAACGGCAATGTGGGAACGGACATTGTGGAAGAAGCTAGAAGTCGGGGATATCGTTCTTTTGCGCGAGAACGAGCAGGTCCCGGCGGATGTCGTGGTGCTGGCCACTTCAGATCCGGACGGAATGTGTTATTTGGAAACGAAGAACTTGGATGGCGAGACAAACTTGAAACCTCGAAAGGCGGTCAAGGCTACGATGAGCATTGCAACGGAGGAAGACATTGAGCGTTCATCCTTCTACCTCGACTCAGAACCGCCGCACGCGAACCTATACCTATATCACGGCGTGCTGCGGTACACAGACCCAGCAACCAATGAACCGAAGCAAGAGGCAGCCACGATCAATGAGTTGCTTTTGCGTGGCTGTGCACTGCGTAATACCCCTTGGGTCATCGGCTTGGTCGTATTTACGGGCGCCGATACCAAGATTATGCTTAATGGAGGAGCAACGCCGTCCAAACGGAGCAAGATTGAAAAAGAAACCAACTTCAATGTCCTTGTCAATTTCGGCGTGTTGACGTTTATGTGTGTCTTTTCGGCCATCCTTAATGGTATAATGGATGCGCAGCGGGGAACAAGCGCGTATTTCTTTGAGGCGGGTTCGCAGCCATCATCAAATTATGCTGTTGATGCCATCATTACTTTTGCGTGCGTATCTTTGTTCCGAGTTCGTTTAATGCTTCTAACAACTTTCCGTCGTGTAGTTCATGCTTGATCGCATTCCAAAACATTGTCCCTATCTCGCTCTACATCTCCATCGAAATCGTCAAGACAATCCAGGCCTACTTCATCTCCCAAGATATCGACATGTACTATCAACCATATGACACTGCTTGTGTTCCCAAGACGTGGAATATCTCTGATGATCTAGGGCAGATCGAATACATTTTTTCCGACAAAACGGGCACCCTGACACAAAACGTTATGGAGTTCCAAAAGTGCTCCATCCATGGTGTCGCTTATGGGGAAGGCATTACGGAAGCGCAACGCGGTTCTGCCACAAGGGAGGGACGCACGAACGAGCTAGACCCAAAGGAGATAGAGAACAAATTAGGCAAGCTCAAAAGCGATATGATTACCATCATGGAACGATCTTTCAAGAATCGCTATTTGCAGCGGGACAAGTTGACGTTGATCTCACCTCGGCTCGCAGAGGATATGGTGAATAGGGAAGGCGAGCAAAGGGAGCACATCGCTGCGTTTTTCAGGGCGTTGGCGGTGTGCCATAGCGTGCTGCCGGACCGACCAGATTCGCAGAATGATCCGTGGAAAGTGGCGTACAAGGCCGAGTCGCCCGACGAGGCTGCGTTGGTGGCTGCAGCGCGGGACGTTGGTTTCCCGTTCATCGCGCGTACAAAGGACGGGATTGACGTTGAGGTGATGGGTCAGATGGAGCGGTTTGTGCCTCTCAAGGTTCTCGAGTTCAACAGCACGCGGAAGCGGATGAGTGTTATCGCGCGTAGGCCGGATGGGAAGGTGGTGCTCTTTTGTAAAGGTGCCGATAGCGTCATCTATGCGCGGCTAAAGGAGGGCCATGACCCGTGGGTGAAGGAGCAGACGTCGAAGGATATGGAGATGTTTGCGAATAACGGGTTGAGGACGTTGTGTATCGCTTGTCGAGAGATGGGCGAGGACGAGTTCATGGTCTGGTCGAGGATATATGATGCTGCGACGAGTGCGGTGGAGAATAGGGACGAGGAAATTGAGAAGGCGTGTCAGATGGTGGAGAGGGACCTTGAAATTCTCGGTGCGACGGCGTTGGAGGACAAATTGCAGGAAGGAGTGCCGGAGGCGATTCAAATGCTTCATCGGGCTGGGATTAAGCTGTGGATTCTGACGGGCGACAAGCTGCAGACGGCGATTGAGATTGGGTACAGTTGCAACCTGCTCAAGAGCGATATGGAAGTGATGATTCTCTCGGCGGATACGCCGGAGGAGACGCGCTCGCAGATTGAAGGTGGTTTGAACAAGATTGCGTCGGTGCTGGGTCCCCCTGTGGTCGGTGCGAAGAGGCCAAAGGAAGAGGAGAGAGGGTTCGTCATTGGCGCGCGGGCGTCATTTGCGGTTGTGATTGATGGCGATACCTTGACTCACGCTTTGACGCCCGAGTTGAAGCCTCTTTTCTTGAGCTTGGGCACGCAGTGCGAGACTGTGGTGTGTTGCCGAGTGTCGCCTGCTCAAAAGGCATTGACTGTCAAGCTTGTGAGTTTTCGTCGGTTCTTTGGATCAAACGTTGACGGGCACATCCTTGTAGGTGAAGGAAGGCAAAGAGGCAATGACACTCGCAGTTGGCGATGGCGCGAACGACGTGGCAATGATCCAAGAAGCCAACATTGGATGTGGGTTGTATGGCCTCGAAGGCTCGCAAGCGGCCATGTCTGCGGATTACGCATTCGGCCAGTTTAGGTTCTTGACGAAGCTTCTCCTCGTTCACGGCCGGTGGTCGTATCAACGTGTTGCAGATATGCATAGTAACTTCTTCTACAAGGTGCGAACCTTACAAATGACGGAACAAGTCGGCTGATGTCTCTCGTAGAACGTGATTTGGACATTTGCCATGTTTTGGTATTTACCCTTTAACTCGTACGTTGGCGATGATCATACACCAAGGAGCATATGGGGTACTAACGTTACTTTTTCAGATTTAGCGCAACGTATTTGTATGATTATACTTTTATATTGCTGTATAATCTTGTATTCACCTCACTGCCCGTTGTCATACTCGGAGGTAGGTCCGATAACGGCACGTTACGCGACCGGTTATTGATATGTTACGTGTAGCCTATGATCAGGATATCAACGCAAAAGCAGCGCTCGCGTTTCCACAATTGTATGTCAGGGGTATCCGTGGTCTGGAATATACCCGCGCCAAGTTTTGGCTATACATGTTCGATGGGCTGTACCAATCTGCTGTCATCTTTTTCATACCGTTTTGCGCGTGGATGTTTTGCAGCCAAGTATCCTGGAATGGCCTTGGGATCGAAGGACTCACAGAGTATGGGACAACGGTGGCGGTTTCAGGGGTAATCGCCGCCAATGTATATGTTGGGATAAATACCCACTAGTACGTCTTTTTTCGGTTGTTTCGTCCGCACGTTTTCTGATAGATGACGTAGTTGGACGAAGATAATGTTCTACGCGGTTCTCAAGTCCTGTCTTTCAATGCTGTTGTGGATTGTGATATATTCGTTCATCCCATGGCCAACCTCGGATATGCCAAATGAGGTGATTATCCTATTTGGGAACCTCCAATTTTGGACGACTGTACTCCTGACCGTTTTTGTGGCGCTCGGTGAGTGGCTGAAGTGACCGAATGGAAACATGCTGATACGCAGCAACGCCAGGTCCACGCTTCGTCGTCAAATACGTCAGCACTGTATATTATCCCTTAGACAAAGATATCGTCCGTGAAATGTGGGTCATGGGCGATCTCAAGGATCAACTCGGTATACGGCATAGAAAAGAGCGCAAGAATAGAAACGTGGACAGAAACGTGGAGGCACAACCGATATTACGGGAGCTTCATTCAAGATCGTTATCCGAACCAGTGAGCCCGCATGAGTCTTACGAGCTCGCTGCGTCATCGTCGCCGCCACCGGATACGATAACTAGATCAACATACTTAGGCACACCGCCGATGGACCAGAAAGATATACCCGATGGACCGACAAATAATACCCGGCCAGAGCAAGAAGAGCCACCACCGTTGGTCAATCCATATGATCAGTTGCAAGCGCCAAGTCATCAAGGACGGCCACTGCCATCGCCTCAATTCTCGTACTACTCTGTATCCGACATACCTCCGCCATCTGAGTCGTATCAGTTTACAATGGTCACGGGGACGCACGATCGGCCGAACAGTGGGGCTACTTCTTCGTCGCAGGTGTACCCTAAACAACGAGAACGGTTGTCGCCACCACCCATGACGCAGTCCCAGGACCTGAGTTCCCCATCGTTGCTATATCATGACACAGGGGCGAGCGAGGCGGTTACAGTGCGGAAAAAGTCCGAGGTGGTTAGTGCAACGAGTCCGAAGTTGTCGGTGAACGATCCAGATCGGTCTGACACTGGACTATCGTATCGGACCGACGATTATATGACGGCAGAGGATGATGGGGATATCGGGGATGGACCTCAGACTGGCAAGAGTTATGTGACTGCGAGTGAAGAAGGGGTAGGACGATCACGGGGGTGGCGGGAAAGTCAGGTGCGTCGGCAGTCGCAGGACGAAGAAGATGATTCAAGGACGATAGTGGGTCAGAGAGAGAGTACAGGTTGGGGGATTGGGCGGGCGATGTAGGATCGATAATGCAAGGTTAACTTTGCAGTCGACGGTATCCGCCATGAAGAAGGACGAGGCGTGTCAGGCGCCCCCACGTTTGGATATGAGTCGTGTTACATCGTATTTATAATGTATGAAGCAAATCTATTTTGTATTACAAACGGAAAAAGGAAGAGCCGAGCGCTCCCGTGGGTGTGAAGACGGATGGATACGGTCAGATTTGGTAGAACAAAAATGTTTACTGAAACAATTCTCCGTTTAATTTATAATTTACTATTACTTTATCCCCGTCCCCCACCTCCACACCAATGCCTCCCGAGCCACAGCTATCGCAAGATCACTCACAACAGCCTTCTTCATCCTCTATCCTCAAGGAAAGGCGTTTCAAGCTCAGCAGGTTCGTTATCGCTCACCATATCTAACGGAACTTACTTACTTCGACGTCCCCAAGGGCATGTGATCGCTGTCGGTACGTGCGTTGCTTTTCGCGTTGAGCATATCTAACTTGTCCATCCTACCAGGCGGAGGAGGATCAAGTGCGATGAAGGTCATCCATGTCAGGCCTGTCTAACTGCCAACTCGGCCTGTACGTTTGAAGAACCGGGGAAGAGGACTCATCCACACAAGTCAAAGTGCGTGCGCAGAACGATCTCAAAAAAGACTGACTGACATTTTGGTAGACGTACGGCAACGTTAGAAGACCGTATGCAACACCTCGAATCACTCATCCAGTCCATCCCCGCCGCCGTATTCGCAGCAGGCGGAGCTCTCCCTCCCAATCCGCTCTTACAAACCCAACCACCGCCTACGGACCCCATCGCTCCGTTCATGTACCCTCCCTCCGGTTTTTCAGCATCCGGCGTTCCCCCTCCCTCATTGCACGTCTTCCCTCTCACAAACCCATCCACTCACTTCAAACAAGATCCGCAGTCACCGTACGACGAGCGAGGCAGGAGCCCGATCCGGTCCTTCGGCACCTTCCTTAACGGTCCATTCTCTGCCCACTCGGCGGCCGGCTCGGGGGCCACCTCGCTTGATCATCTCGCGGCGGTGGAGGAAACGTCCAAATTATCGCTAACTGCATCGTATCTGTATATCGATGATGAGGGGTATACTCGGTGGCAAGGCGAGACGTCTGGACTGCCCGTGCTTGATCTACTCGTCGAGCGACATTCGTTGAGCGGGGGTGGTAACCACCAAAATGATCCTTCCTCGCCAAGGTTTGGGTCCTCCCCTACTGCGGAGGGATCCACCGCGACGAAAACGGGGAATGATATAGATTGGTTTCCGGATAGAAAATTGAGGAGAACGGATATGAACCCTCAGGCGTTATGGGGACTCATTACCGCTTCTATCGCGCCGGATCTTATGGACAGGTGCGTATATATGCTGTCGTGTGACCTCGTCGGACTATTAACCGACCCTGCCACATATACAGCCTCGTCCAATGTTACTTGTCTACGTCATATTATATCCTTCCATTTCTTCATGTACCCACTTTTCTCGCTGTAAGTATACTCGCCTCCCTCCTTTGTTTTGCTCACCAACGCGCGCGCAGGATTATGGAAACCCACAAAAATGGGGAGAACCAGGCTTTGCAGCATTCATCGTCGCCATTTGTTGCCTCGCTTCACGGCACATGGATGATCCGCGCGTCCGGGCAGACCCCAATGAAGGCATCACCGCTGGTACTCACTGGTTTGAGTTATACAACCGTCTACGCACGCTGCCCATCTCTGACCGACCCACTCTATACAACATCCAAGCAAACCTAATCGCGGCCGTCTACGCCGTCGGACTCGGGCGGATTTCCAAAACGGCGTCATTGCTGACGGAAGCGGTGACGATGTGCGTCGACGCTGGGATGCACCGGTCCGCTGAGACGTGGGACTTGTTCGACCCGGTCGAAGACGAAGTCAGAAAACGCACGTTTTGGTGCGTGTACATCTGGGACAAACAGTTCAGCACCCATTTTGGGCGACCGTCCATGTTGAGGTTGAGGGATTGCGACGTACCAGAGCCGGCGCCGGTGGACGATGAGTATATCACGAAAGAAGGGGTCGGGATGCCTCCGCCTGGTACGGAGTGCAGGATGAACGCGTTCGTCGCGACGTTGAGGATTATGGTCGTGCTAGAGTCGGTGTTAGATGTCCCGCCTGCAAGACATACAGGGGATTTATCCTCTTCGTCGTTCCTCTTAAGGGCGACGTCCGTCTTGTTGGCTGGTCGGCGTGGGTTTAGAGATATGAGGGACGAAGAAGCCATGTTGGACGAGATTCATGCGACGCTCCCCGTGTTTTGGGCCCATTCGGCTGATACGCTGGCGAGCGAGGATACGATTAGATTGACCCAGGCTGCGAGGATTCATTGCGCGGAGCATTATGTCAGGATGCTGATTTATAGACATCGATTCTCGGAAATGGTGGCTGAGAGGACAGTTGGGGGTATGGATGTAGAGCAGAGCGACGCGGAAGTGCAGGCGATTGTGTCTGCTCATAATTCGGCGCTGCAAATCGTGGCGACGCATGTGCACATTGCGAAGAAGGGTTTAATGACGTATTGTGAGTTGGTTTTCAGTAGCTTTTGTGACTGCTGCTGATGACGGGACGAAACATAGATGGAGTTCATGTTATCCACCAGTTGACGCAAGCGGGGAGGACGTTGATGGCTATCTTACTTTGCTGCAAGTCTGAGACGTTGCAGCATCTGATACGCACGGGCCTGGACGCGATCCGATCTTGTATTGGATTATTGCGGAGGTTCAGCGGGAGATACGTGTGCGGTATGAGGTCTGGTGACCTGATGGAGGAATTTTGTCGAGGTGAGTGCCAGCGATAAAGATGGGTTTAGCATACTCACGATTCTCCAGTGACGCAGATCCCGCTTGACCCACCTCGAGGGGATGGGAGCGGAAAAAATACGGGCAATTCCCAAAGCTCGCGGCCGCCGTGGATACGGCCTGTTCGTAAAAAGGCTTCGTCTGTATCAGCGGCGAATGGCCGATCACCCAATCACAGCGGTGATTCGCCGTCGCACCATAGCAGTCCGGAGTCGTTTTCCGAGTTTTTCGGTGAGGCGGGCAATCCTGGGGCTGGACCGTCGACGTATTCGGCAAACTCACGGCCAGGATCTGTTTCGGGGGGTGGGGCAGGTCAGGGGCAGACACAGGGAGGTGGGACAGGACAAGGAGGACCCTTGTTTGGGATGGACGGTTCGGGTATGGACGTGTACATGTCCCCTGTGGATGTGATGGCTGGATTTTTTGGTGACGGGTCTGCTGGTGGGGTTGAACTTGGAATGGGAGTTGGAGGGGGTTCTCTGGGTATGGAAGTAGGTTTGTTTGGGCCTGAGATGAGCGTTGGGGTGGGTCCTGGAATGGGTAGAATGGGAGGAGGGGAGTCGTAATAATGATTGGGCCGGAGGAGTTGCCTGATATAGGTTTGCCTTTGTGGACGTAACAATAAAGCTTAAAGAGCCAAAGAGCCAAGTTATTGTTTTTTCATCTGCAATGTTCTCTCTCCTTTAGTTTATTTTCTTCTTTTTTGTTCTCGATTCTGGGTTCCTTTTTAATACCAGCCATTCTGGCTCTCCGACCGCCAAATCATGTTCCCAAAGCTCCCGGTCGAGCTCCTCTCCTACATCTTCCTTTTCTCCGCTGAGCCTGACAATGTGGCAAACCCAGCCGCTCCCTTTTGTTCGGCCACAGTCAAGACCCCACTCATCCTCTCTAGCGTATCCAAACACTGGCGAGACGTAGCTCGCAACACTCCCAGACTCTGGACGAGGATCTGCGTCACCCAAGAGCTTCTCGTCTCCAAACCCGCCTTCAATCGCAGAATCGCGATCGATACGACCCATATCCGTACTTGTCTCGCCTTGTCGAGAAAATGTCCTCTCGATATCCTCATCGACGCGAGAGACGATGAATGGGACTTTACGGAACCAGAGTTAGTGTCAACGTAAAACTATCCAGCCATTTTTGTCTCAACCTTAGTCCCACAGAATCATGCCGGTAGACCCGGGCAGCACCTTCAACCCCATCGTCGCTCCAGCCCTCATCAACAGCGCGCTTTCCCTCCTCATCCCTCACCTCCGTCGATGGCACTCTCTCACCATCTTCACCGACACTTGGGCCCCCATGTTCATCGCACTCAACATGATCAATCCCTCCATCACCACCCTCGGCGCGCCTCTCCTCGAATCTCTCACTTTGATGCGGTGCAACGATTTTGTCAGTTTCAGCCCCGAGTTTCGGCCTCGTCAATTGGCCAAACCGGCATTTCTCAGACGAAAGAAGAAGGCGTGTGTGGGTGCAGGTTCACAGTGTTCACAACAACCAAAGACGACGACGACGAACGTGGTGCCGAGGTTGAAACATCTCACCCTCAAAGGCGTTCATCTCGATTGGCCGGCTCTGGCAGACGCCATGGAAACTAGCCAAGTTGGAGGACTGAAGTCACTCTCTCTTGCTTCGCATTCGCTCCAAGTCCGGCCTTCTCGTTGCGATTTTCGTCGTTTGTTGAGCGCTAGCCCGGGATTGGAAGTGTTGAGTGTCAGCGGGTCTGGGCCTATTCCGGAAGAACCATCATCGCCGGAAGGAGGAAACACAAGCGGAAAGGACAAAGTCCGTCTTGGGAAATTACGAAAGCTCGCGGTTGGTTACCGGTCGTTAAGGGAGGCTAGAGCGGTTTTCGATTCGATTTGGACGCCGAGCGTGAAAGAGATGGTGTTGGAAGACGTGGCGCACCCTGGGGAAGTCAATGACGTGGATGGGAACCGCGTCCTTGCGTGTTTGTGTAAAGGGAAGGGAGAGGTGGAGGAGGGTAGCTTGCAAGTCGAGGAACTCACCTTGCGCAACGTTAAACTTGGCAAGCAATCGATTGATCGGGATACGCTTAGGACGGTGTTGGATGGCGCGACGCGGTTAAGGAAACTCAAGGCGGAAGATGTGGGTGTGGAGACGGTGCTTTCGGCGCTGATACCGGAGGACGAGCAGGATGGTCGGTATCCGTGTCCAGAGTTGGAAACTCTCTCTGTCAAAACGGGTGCAGCTTGTTGTTCGTCGTCTTCATCTCCGTTGAACGACGTACCTAGTTGGTTCGAGATGACGAAGCGTTTGGCGGAGGGACGGACTCGGAAGACATCGCCTTTGAGGCAAATCAAGATCTGTATGGAGCTTCCACACGGATCTCAGCCTGCCGTTGCAGAAAGAGTCGAGGCGGTCGTTGCCGGCACCACGTTCGTCGCCATCGAGGTCAAGGAAAAGGCCCGGATGTGCGATGCGGACGAGGATGAAGAGGCAGACGACGAAGCGGAGGCGTATCTCCCTGGCGGGACGTTCAACGATCCCGTATTCGATGCATATTGGGGGTCTTCCAGTCCTGCGTTCAGAGGCGCCGGTGAGCAGATTTCTGCCAAGTTTGGGGTTGCGGTGTGAGGTATTATTCTTGGGGTTGGAAATCGGCACGCATGCAAGCACGCTTGGAGTGCTTGCTTGTACATACCATCAAACGGTCATACATAGCACAGATCATACTTCGTTCGTTACTCCGTCTCTGTTGTCGATCTTTATTTATTTTTGATAATTTATTGGATTGGATCGTTCTGGCAAGCAGTGAAATAGATTACATTTACGGCAAGGTATATAGCCCCAAGCTCAACGTGGGGGGCAGACAAGTTGGTAAATAAGGAGACAGAGGGCGGTAATGTGCGGGGAAAGCAGGATGACGTACTGTAGGGGAGGCTTCAAGTTCCGCCGCCTCGATTCGAACGTTCCATAGGTCCTTTCTATGTAAAGTCCAGAAAAGAGTAAGGAGAAGATCATAACGAAATAAGCAGGTAAGCCATTAACAAAGGCAAAGTAATTCATCAGGGCAGATTGGATGAGGAGGAAGAGCAGAATTCCCAGCCTAACGGGAAGACTAGTAGTCCTCCGCTTTGGCTCTATTCCATAGACCAATGTGGCAATGGCCCAAGACTCGAGTATAACTTCCGAATATATCCTGAGCATTACCGAAAGCAGCCCAATTATGGGTTCCCGTGCCGAACTCATGATTTTTGGTAGTCGCACAAAGGTAACCCGAATGGGATGTATAAAGTACTTCCCCGCACGCTTCTTGTCGAGAAAGAAGTCGTGTAGGGATAGATGATACGTCGTGATATCACGGTGTGAAGTGCAAACAAGCGAACGTAGCCTGAGTAACTTGCGCTCGAGTTCCTCTTCTTTGATCCGAAGTCGTCGACGTACGAATTTGATTTCTGGGTTACGCAAAGCGATAATCAGCGTGAATAGATCTCGCAACAGCCTGATGTTTGGCTGTTGCGAAAGTATCTGGATATAAAGCTGGTCTAACGCTGCAAATGGTGACGCAGAGTTAACTGGATGGGTCTTCAATACAATGTCAAGTCGTTCTCTGGGATCATCATATATGTCGTCGACGAACTTGACCACAGTAGAGGCGTATATGAACTGCCCTGACGATTTCGAGACTAGCTGTTCAATCACCGTACTTGGTGGCCATCCAGGTGACAACTTGTGTTCAGTACGGATACGAGCGAATTCGTCCTTCATATATCTTCGAGTGTCATCATCTGGCTTGAACTGTTCGTTTAATGAAACTGAATGGGCGATCCCGGCCATGACTTCCGATTCAAACGCTGCTTGAATGTGGGCTTCCGGTCTGCTGCATATCAGGAAACGTAGTGGGATTGGTATCTCTGAGAATCCATTGCCGATGAGCCTCAGAAAGAGCGTCTGGTCTCGATCAGGCGCGCATTCGTCTACACCATCGATTACGACGAGCGACTTTTGTGGACAGAAATCTGGTTTGTCACGTAAAAGTTTTTGGAATGGCTGTATTATGAGACGCTCGAAATGGATATCAAGGGATTTGGTGTAAAAGAGAGGTTCTGTCTTGATGGCCGATTCAATGTAGGAGAGTAGTTCAGGTATGTTCTGCGCAAGTTGCCAGGCCAACGTCGTGAATAAACGCGTCGCAGCACCTCGATCCGAGCTGTTTCTAAGAAAGAAAAAAGACGCTGCCAGTTGCTCGCCCGAGTAGTGCCCTGAAATCGTTTGGGCAATGGCAGATTTCCCGGCTCCTGCGGGGCCGTTTAACCACATAATACGCTCGTGCGCGTGTGGATTCTTAACCCAATCTGTAATTGTTTTCAAGACTTTTTCACGGGTTTGGGGATGGCACCTGGGTGGAGGAAATCGTGCCAGGGAATCATGAAGTGCACCTTCCGAAATATGCTTTTGAAGGTGCTCAAGATCTATGGTTCGCAATTAGAACGGTGATCATAGAATCAAAAGGGCAAACGGCATTTACATGTCCCCTCCTTGGGGTAATAGACATTCTGACTGAAATCAATAAGCTGGGAGTTGTTGATTTGGAAGTCGTGAGAGCCTGGGAAGAGTCCTGTGCCGATAGGTTGTGTTTCTACCTCGCTATCTGAGTGTGGCCGCATGCACCGCAAGCTCGAACTGCCAGTCGGAATGTTGTCCTTGGATCCCATTCATTTGGGGGATGTTGGAAGGGGAGAGATGTTAGGCTCAAGCTGTGTTGACTTTGGTTACCACGGTTGTCAATTCGACATTTTCAGGCACGCTTGTTTATCATGTTTTCGACGCGGTGGCAAATCCGATGCCTTCTTTTCAACTTCTGGTAAGTCAAGCACCAAAACTTTGGGGAATGCGATTCTTCATTGGCGATTGCTAACAAACTTGATGATGTGCAACGTACTTCTGCAGGTCAATTCCAGTTCCAGATGACCTGCCATTCCTGAGCGCATTGCAACAATGGAAGTGAAGGATTATGATACAGTGCGTGACCAGAAAAAAAAGTAGCGTTGGTCATCACCTGGGGTGTCCCCCGATTCGTTCGTCCTCAAACTAAGATTCTCTTTCAGGCGGGTAAAGGTTATACCTTCTCTGCAAAAATGCGAGACGAGAGCAAGTGTCAAGTATTGAGCGGATACGCTTTTGGGTCGGAGTATGTGGTGAGATAGGAAGTGTATAAGCGGAGGAGGATGAGGGTCTGGGTGGGAGGAGGGCGGCGTCTGCGGTACACGAGGCTCCAAAGGGCGGATCAGAATGCACTTGCGAGGATGTTGGGTAATGTGAATTTAATATAGCTGATACTATCATCGAAGGAGTATTCAATAATGTCGCTCGTCCACGACGAGACTGGGAAGGAGTCTGGTTCACATGTTGAGTCGTCCTGGTCCTCCCGGACCAACCGACATCGCTCTAATCTACACGTCAGTCAGTCCCGCCGCCGCGTCCGAATCCGTCGTCGAGGACGAACGTGGCTGTTAGATAACGTGAACACCAAAGGCGATATTCTGTAGTGCATAGTGTACAGAATATCAATCGATTAGGTCTGTAAACGACGATAGTTATTACAACTTGAATTCAGTAAGTGGGGGTTGAAGGACACAGGACTAGACTCGTACGATGGAATCACGTCGACCCTGCTCCGCTTCGATTGTGCGGAGAAAGTCCTGGGCAAGTTGTATAGCCTCATCAGAGTTCTTTGGATACGCGTCCATATAACCAAGCACAGAACTTTTGATAAAGCGGGTCTTCAGGGCGAGGACGAGGATAATATGGATCGTTGGTAAAGAAACTTTCGACAAGCTGATGTACATCCTCCTTCTTCCTCGACCAGGCACGCATCTAAGGAAAGGAGGTGGTAAGCTGAACATAAGCAGACTTGTCACAACTTACCTGATTAAAGTCAATGACATTCATTGCTATGCCACTGAATGACGCCCCACCCATAATGAACTCAATGTCACGACCATCATATCCAGCACGCCAGTGTAGAAGACCTAACATCTCTCCCATGCCGTGTGCAATTTCATCCACGTTAGGGTAATCGTCAACGTGTGCAACTTCCGTCATCTGGCTATACCTTGATACATCTAGGGGAAAGTTGGCAGAGTTGAAAAAACGGCTCGGACGGCCACTTGTAAGAGCCTTGGTCTCAATTACTTTGCCAAAATAAAGTCGACAGAGCGAAGGAGGTGGTGCCATTTCCTGGCCAGGAGGATAGAACAACTTGCGGATTATGAGTGCTGTAGATATAGGAAGAGGTAAAACCTGATCCATTGCGTACGCGGCGTTGTCCAAATTTAAGGCTTTGAAATCCTTTTCCGCGACTAAAGGGCGGCGGGCTGGCCTTCGACCCTTCGATTTGGGGAAACGATTTGGGGAAACGAAGCTGGTGGGGATATTTGGGTCATAGTATGCATGTGGACTGTGGAATCTCGAAGAATGAATCGGTATTGAAAGAGTTGTGAAGCGAGCAGAGTGTTTCAAACTCGGCTTTGAGTTCTGGAGTACGACTAGGAAAGATGACATGTTTAAAGGCCACCGGGCGGCCTGACAGTATGGAGACAAGGGCGAAGCTGCCCCTGCCAATCGTTATAAGTTTCCATTCAGGATTGATATCCGATGACGACTCGGACATGTTACGCGTACGAGGCAGTGATGGGCCTGATAGGTTGTGTTTCAACCTCATGTGTTGTTTTCGACGCTATTCAACTATTGAAAGTGTCTAGAGTTCTCCCTTGGACCTTTCCCCTGCGTGCCTTCAAGTTCCCCCGCTTACGTCGGTCACCACTCCCCATTACTATTTCCTTCTCTTTCATGTGCAGACATCTCCCACCTTCCACCCAATTGGATTTCTCGTCCCAATATCATGCATATTGTCTTCCATCCTCTTCCCAAGGAACGACGACTCGGTCTAAATACTCCAAGTGCATCCGTCAGCTCCCTTACCCTCACCGACGAGCAAAAGAAGCGCACCCTACATCTAGACTTCCCTGCTTCACCAGGGCCTGAACTAGGCGTTCCTCTCCCTTCCTTGGTCCCCGACCCATCCAACGGCGACCCAAGCGCAGGCGATACAACAACCGGAGTAGCAGACCCAGTCGACGAATCTCCTGGCGCAACTACCCCAGTGGCACTCCAAACCGACCCCGAAGTCGTATATCGATGTGAAAAGCTGCTCAAATACCGCTTCCTCCGCCCCGGCTGACCCACCATCGGTATCGTGGATAATGCGGATGAATGAGGTGAGGAGCGTGAAAAAGATGATTCTCTCCCTCTTGCTCTACCAAGGCCTAAAGGTGAGCCAGCATGTCGCGGCGAATAGACAGAATGTAGCGAGTCTATGCAATGTTTGGGGCCAGCAGGTGCCGCCACCCAAGAGCGTATTCGTCTTGTTGTGGAGGTCCAAGCGTCAAACTTAACCTCAAGGTTGGCGCTGGCACGGGAACGGGAACAGCAATGGGCATGGCAGGCGTCGCGGAAGGTGGTATCGGTACGGTAGGTGTTGTCAGAGGAATCATCGACGGAGGCAGATGGTAGCGAGCCGAGCCCTCCGCCAGGGGATTAGCTCTCTGAGCAATGCTGCTGGTGCTAGGGTGGTAGGGAAGGTAGGGAAGGTTGCGCTAAGTGCGAAAGTCCATGCCTGGGAGAAGACGACGTAGACCCAGTAGCTGATCCAACGCCTAGTCTCGGAGGCGCCCCCGCACTCAGTGGTGGAATAACGGGTCTCTCTGGAATTGACTCAGCCGAAGAGGCAACTGAAGGCGAGCTCCAAGCACCGTGGCGTCCAGCCTCAGCTTACTTGTCAATGCCACGAATTCCTAATCCAGGAACCCTGATGATAGAAGGAAGGTTGTCCAGCTGGAACGCGGGGGCTCGAGGTAGTATTTGACAGCGAGAGGGAGCCTACGTGGGTAAGGAGTGGATGGAAATGTTTGTGTTAGGGTGGGTTAATGGTGGATTTGTAGGCGAGGGGGCGTATCTACAACACATTTCGTCAACATTGACACGAACAACAAGAGGATCAAACTGCGTACCGGAAAACATCCCCATCCATCTGACACACTCAACTGAATGCTCAACTGCGAACATGACCCCTCGGACGCCTCCTGAACTTCTTGTAAAGCCTCCATAACTGGAAGTATTCTCAACATGCTGT
Organism: Amanita rubescens; assembly: GCA_015039365.1. Taxonomy (NCBI): domain Eukaryota; kingdom Fungi; phylum Basidiomycota; class Agaricomycetes; order Agaricales; family Amanitaceae; genus Amanita; species Amanita rubescens. The sequence continues at coordinate 59,450 of WION01000242.1, read as the reverse complement.
ACAAACAGGGGAAAAGAGTTATCCCGTGTTTGGGATGGTTACTGCAGCATCCGTTGCTTGGCCAAATGATCCTGATTGACTTATTGGCGTAGACGGCGGATGATCCAAGGAACTCATCCAGATTGCGGCGGGGTGAATAAGGCAGGTGCAGGCTGCTTTAGATATGTTATTGGCGGACTAGCCGAGCCAAGGGGGCCGGGAGGGAAGCGGGTGGGAGGCAGAGGAGCGTGATGCGGTAGGATGCGATGGGAGAAGGCGAGTGATTTGCCCTAACTAAGTAAGCCTCGACGATTTTCTACATTTCTGAAAGGGCCAATAGCGCTTGTTTCTTCAGGTGTCTTATCGTAAAGTAAGGAAGTAGCTAATGATAAGTTTCAGAAACGTACGAAGTTCCAGCAGCATAGGTTCGTTGACGATATGGAGGATGTTGAGGCCGAAAATCGTTCCATCACCTGCGGCAGCCAAAACCTGGGACTGGCCTTTCTTGTTAAGACCGTAGGCGATAGCGGTGGCTGCAGGCTCATTGATTGAGACCGATGATAGCTTGAGCACCTAAAATTTAGTGATTTCGGACGGGAAAGTGTTGATGTTCAGCCACGCCTCGGTTATCGGCTAATCAGTACCCGGAATACCACCTGTGCTCAAACGCTCAGGTCGAATAATAAGAGAAGTTCCACAAGCTAGGGCTCGGAATATCCATACACCTCTCGCGTTCCCTTGAGGCAGGTCAAGATCTGTGTGGAGCTTCCACATGAATCTCAGCCCGCCGTTGCCGGTACGACGTCCGTCGCCATCGAGGTCAAGGGAAAGGCCCGGATGTGTCATGTGAACGAGGATGAAGAGGCAGAAGACGAAGCGGAGGCGTATCTCCCCGGCGGGACGTTCAACGATCCCGTGTTTGATGTATTTTTGGGGGTCTTCCAGTACTGCGTTTAGAAGCGCTAGTGAGGAAATTTCTGCCAAGTTTGGGGTTGCAGTGTGAGGGGAGCGGTAGCGTTCTTGGGATCGGAAATTGGCACGCATACATGCACACTTGGAGTGCTTGCTTGTATACAGTCATACATAGCACACATCATACTTCGTTCATTACTACGTCTCTGTTGTCGGTCTTTGATAATTTATTGGAATTGCATCGTTCTGGTATGCGGTGAAATAGATTACATTTACGGTAAGGTATGTAGCCCTAAGCTCGACGTGGAGGGGAAGAAGAGTTTGACAATAAGGAGATAGAGGGTCATGAAGCGCGTAAAAAGCAGGATGACGCGGAGTAGGGCATGCGTGAAGCCGTGCCTCAAGTCGATCACCGGGGTTTTTACTAAGAACCATGTTAAGAAGAACGTCACAATCAAGTAGGGTAAGCCATTAAAAACGGTAAGATAATCCGTCACGGCAGATTGGACGAGGAAGACGAGCAGATTAGTTCGCGGTGTTCCATAGGTCAATGGGCCAAAAACCTCAAACCCGACAAGTTGCGGAGATATCACAAGCATTGAGACCACCGTAATTATGGGTTCCCGCGCCAAGCTCATGATCTTTGGTAGCCGCAAAAAGGTAACCCGAATGGGATGTATAAAGTACTTCCCCGCACGTTTCTTGTCGAGAAAGAAGTCATGTAGGGATAGATGATACGTCGTGATATCATAGTGTGAAATATGAACAAGGGAACGTAGCCTGAGTAACTTGCGCTCGAGGTGCTCTTCCCTGATCCGAAGTCGTCGACAGACAAATTTGATTTTTGGGTAACGCAAGGCGATAATCAGTGTGAACAGATCTCGCAACAGCCTGATGTCTGGCTGTTGCGAAAGTATCTGGATATAAAGCTGGTCCAACTCTGCAAACGGCGACGCAGAGTTGACTGGATGGGTCTTCAATACAATGCCAAGTCGTTCTCTGGGATCATCATATATGTCGTCGACGAACTTGACTACAGTAGAGGCGTATATGAACTGCCCGGACGATTTCGAGACTAGCTGGCCGATCGTGCCTACCGGTGGCCATCCAGGTGACAACTTGAAAAGCTTGTGTTCCGCACATATACGAGCGAATTCGTCGATCAGATATTTTCGAATGTCATCATCTGGCTCGAACTGATCGTTTAATGAAACTGAACGGGTGAGCGTGGTCATGACTTGTGATTCAAACGCTTCTTGAATGTGCAGTTCTGGTCTGCTACATAAAAGGAAACGTAATAGGATATGTATCTTTGACAGTGCGTTGCCAATGAGCCTCAGAAAGAGCATCTGATCTCGATCAGGCGCGCATTCGTCTACACCGTCGATTATGACGAGAGACTTTTGTGGACAGAAGTCCGGTTCGTGACGTAAAAGTTCTTGTAATGGCTGTACTATAAGATGGTCGAACTGGACATCAAGGGATTTCGTGAAAAGGAGAGGTTCTGTCTTGATGGCCGATTGGATGTAGGAAAGCAATTTAGGTATGTTCTGCGCAAGTTGCCAGGCCAAAGTTGTGAATAAACAAACTGCGGAACCTCGGTCAGAGCTGTTTCTTAAAAAGAAAAACGAAGCTGCTAATTGCTCGCCCGAGCAGCGCCCGGCAATCGTCTGGGCAATGGCAGATTTCCCGGCTCCTGCGGGGCCGTTTAACCATATAATAGGCTGTCGCGCGTGTGGATCGTTAACCCAATCCGTGATTATTTCCAAGACCGCTTCACGGGTTTGGGGATGGCACCTGGGTGGAGGAAAACGTGCCTTGGAATCATGAAGTGCACCTTCCGAAATATACTTTTGAAGGTGCTCAAGATCTATGGTTCGCAATTAGAACGGTGGTTATAGAATCAAAAGGGCAAACGGCATTTACATGTCCCCTCCTTGGGGTAATAGACATTCTGACTGAAATCAATAAGCTGGGAGTTATTGATTTGGAAGTCGTGAGAGCCTGGGAAGAGTCCTGTGCCGATAGGTTGTGTTTCTACCTCGCTATTTGAGTGTGGCCGCATGCGCCGCAAGCTCGAACTGCCAGTCGGGATGTTGTCCTTGGATCCCATTCATTTGGGGGATGTTGGAAGGGGAGGGATGTTAGGCTCAAGCTGTGTTAACTTTTGTTACCACGGTTGTCAATTCGGCGTTTTCAGGCACGCTCGTTTATCATGTTTTCGACGCGGTGGCAGATCCGATGCCTTCCTTTCAACTTAAGTATGGTAAGTCGAGTCAACCATCAAAACGGGAGGAGCACTTGGGGAGGCGGTAGACAGCAACTTGGAAATTGGAATGATCGAGGCCTTGAGCGTCATCAACGCTCTCTGTAGCACTCTTTGCGATTTCCTTTGCATGCGTTCCAGGCTTGTTCTTCATTGGCCACTGCTAACAAACCTGATGATATGCAATGTACTTCTGCAGGTCAATTCCAGTTCCAGATGACCCGCCATTCCTGAGCGCCGTGTAACAACGGAGGTGAAGATTATGATGCAGCGCGCGACGAGAAAAAAAAGCTGGGAGCGTTGAAGAGTGGGCTGCCGTATTCCGATTCGTTCGTCCTCAAGCCAAAATTCTCTTTCAGGTTACACCTTCCCTGCAGAATGCGAGACGAGAGCAAGTGTCAAGTGTTGAGCGAGGAAGAGTTAGATACGCTTTTGGATCGGAGTCCCGAGGCGTTGGTTGAGTGTGGGGGCGGAATGGGTGAGATGGAAGTGTATAAGCGGAAGAGGTGGGAGGAGGAGTAGAGGATGAGGAGAATGACTTGTCTGGATGGGAGGAGGGCGGCGTCTGCGGTATACGAGGGCCGAGGCTTGACACGGTAATGGACTTATGTTGGGTGATGTGAATTTAATACTTATAGCTGAGGCACGGGCTCCATAAACGCCATCCCTTTCTCGGCCCTCTCAGCGCTCCGAGCTTTGGTCAACCGCACCCTCAAACGGGGAGAATCAATGTATTCCAGATCTGTACCATCTCGCACTCGACCCTCCCAGCCGTAAAATGCAACGCGCTCTCCATCTGTGGCGTCATCACAATCGGCGGGCTTCGCATCCGCAACACAGACGGGCGTATCGCTTGGCATTGAGAACCTCCACTGCTCTTGGTGGGACCAGTAACATGACTTCCAGCGCGCGACGAACTGCGGTTCCTGTTCGCGCTCCTCATACGCGTCGGGGCAGGCGTATATGGATCTTCGGCTTGTCTTCTCATCTTGCTGGTCGTGTTGGTTCTAGAACAACGGGAACGGAAACGCGGATGCCAACGACCACGGGACTTTCAGGGTCGGGATTTGAGACAGCGAGACTCCACCACCTCAGGCTCTTCCTACTTCTCCCTGTTCCTATTGTCGTTCACTTCGTTGACATTGACTTCGATCCATCCTCCTGGACCGCGACCAGCCCTTGTGGTGCATAACCGTTCGTACTTCCCTCTAGACTCGGCAGCCAACGAGAACGCGGCCCGACAGCTTTACCCCCACGCATCAAATCCGTCCACCCGTTCTCCTCGTCGACTTTGGCAGGAATAGCGCGCTTGATGCTTTTGTGCGTAAACTCTTCCAAGGGATCCGCAAATGACTCTTGTCAGGTTCATTGTCGTAGAAATCGACCTCTTCCTCTTCGTCGCTCCTGTCATCGTCAACCGCAAACTCGAACGAATCCCGGTGTAAATAGGTCGATGGTAACAAGGACCTAGCAGCGGGCGAGGATGTCCTGCTTGGGTTGAGGGATGATTTAGGTCTGACATCTAGTTTGCGCTCGTTTAGGTTTAGAAGGGGCGAACGGATTCTGGTCGATATCGTCTTCGATTATGGAGGTAACATCCCGTTCTTTTTTTCTGCGTCCGGATCTTCAATACTGACATATCTGGGAGCTAGAATGATGTCCTCCGGCTCATCGTGTGCTCCAAATAACCGCGATCGCTTCTCTGGGTGAACGGCTCGCCAAATAGTAAAAATACCGGTCCCAGTCCCAGTTTTCAGAGCGATACTGGCAGCAGCAGCACCGCTTGCATAGGAACCAGGCATGGAGGCTGAGGTCATGCGAATTGGTGATAAAACTGAGGATGGCTGGTGAGTGTGACGGTCCGTGACGGTCAACTTCCACGTCAATGGCGTCTCCTCGACTTCGACCGCCTGTTAGAAGGTACCCATGCTTTGACGTAAGTCACTACGTTTCAACATGTTGACTGTTTCACCAATATGTTTGAAGGAAATCCCCATCCATCGATATTGCTTCCCTCTGTATGCGCGAATTTCTGATATAGAGTACCTTGACGTAAGTCACTACTTTTCAACATATTAATTGTTTCACCAAGATATCCCCATCCATCGACAATGCTTCCCCTTATAAAATATGCGTTGGTTGCAAATATGATCGATGACTCCGAGAGCGCAGAAATCGAGTCACTCTTGATCCCAGTGGATGACGCCATGGAGAGTCAGCCTGAGACCCCTTCAGCATTGCCCACAATAGAATCGAAGCTTCCGCCCGCATCGTTGCCTCCCCCATTGCCCAGGCTAGACACAAAGCCACGTACGCTATTGCCTCCTGTCTTTCCTAGGATCATGGAAACGCAATCTCCTGCCATCTCGTCTCCACTTTCAGTACTACGGCATCCCTCGTCGTACATTCGAAACAGCCGTAAAATCCGCGAGCAAAAAGGGCATATATATGGATGGTTTGAGTCGGAGGGCACCAGCTCCCTTGATATGCCACCATTGTTAAGAGAGGCCATTCCCAATGACCTTTTTGTCCATCGGCCAGTCTCCGGCGAAATCCAAATTTGGTTATGGTCCGCAGAAGGCCTTTGGCGACCAATACAGGTTGGCGCGTCGCACCCACTTCTTCCTACCCATCGTTTGATCATCAACAATGGCAAACCACGGTGGGTCACTCGTCAGACCGTTGCAGCATACGCATCAAGGAGCAAACATCTGCTGTCGAAACGTGGGATGTCTACTTGACTGCTGACGACATATACCGTTTCTGTTTTTTGTATAGTTATTTAATTAATTACTGTCGATATACAAATAATTTGGATCATTCTGGCAATCAGTGAAATTGATTACATTTACGGCAAGAAGAGAAGAATATCATAATCAAATAGTGTAAGCCATTAATACGGCAGATTGGATGAGGAAAAAAAGCAGAACTCCTGGCGTAACGAGAAGACTAGTTCTCCCCTTTCACTTTATTCCATACATCGACGCGACAAACTATTCCATACAACAGAGTGACAAAGGCCCAAAACCCAAAAAGTATCGGAGGCACAATGAGCATCGTGATTACGGGTCCCCTCGCTGCACTCATTATTTTTGGTAGTCGCACAAAGGTAACCCGAATCGGATGTATAAAGTACTTCCCCGCACGCTTCCTATCCAGAAAGAAGTCATGTAGGGATAGATGATACGTCGTAATTTCACCTCCGTATGAAATACGAACGAGCGAACGTAACCTGAGTAACTTGCGCTCTAATTGCTCTTCCCCGATCCGGAGTCGTCGACAGACGAATTTCATTTTTGGTTCACGCAAGGCGATAATCAGCGTGAATAGATCTCGCAACAGCCTGACGTTTGGTTGTTGCGAAAGTATCTGGGTATAAAGCTGGTCTTGCTCTGCAAACGGCGATTCAGAGTTAACTGGACGGGTGTTCAACACAATCTCAAGTCGTTCTTTGGGATCATCATATATGTCGTCGACAAACTTGACCACAGTAGAGGCGTATATGAACTGCCCGGACGATTTCAAGACTAGTTGGTCGATCGCCTTACCCGGTGGCCATCCAGGTGATAACTTGAAACGTTTGTGCTCCACACAGATACGAGCGAATTCGTCCTTCAGATATTTTCGAATGTCATCATCTGGTTCGAACCGATCGTTTAACGAAATTGTATGGGTGATCCCCGTCATGACTTTTGATTCAAACGTTGCTTGAATGTGGGCTTCTGGTCTGCTGCATATGAGGAAACGTAATGGGGTATGTATCTTTGAAAGTGCCTCCCCGATGAGCCTCAGGAAAAGCATCTGGTCTCGATCAGACGCGCATTCGTCTACACCGTCGATTACGACCAGGGACTTTTGTGGACAAAAGTTTGGTTTGTCACGTAAAAGTTCTTGGAATGGCTGTATTATGAGAAGATCGAAGTGGATATCAATGGATTTGGTGGGAAAGAGAGGTTCCGTCTCGACTGCCGATTCAATGTAGGGAAGCAATTCAGGTATGTTCTTTGCAAGTTGCCAGGCCAACGTTGTGAATAAGCGCGTCGCAGTACCTCGGTCCGAGCTGTTTCTAAAAAAGAAAAATGACGCTGCTAATTGCTCGCCCGAGCAGCGCCCAGCAATCGTTTGTGCAATGGCAGATTTCCCGGCTCCTGCGGGGCCGTTTAACCATATGATACGCTGCCGCGCGTGTGGATTCTTAACCCAATCCGTGATTATCTTCAAGACCTTTTCACGGGTTTGGGGATGGCACCTGGGTGGAGGAAAACGTGCCATGGAATCATGAAGTGCACCTTCCGAAATGTACTTTTGAAGGTACTCGAGACCTATGAATCGCAATTAGAAAGGTGATCATAGACTCCAAAGGGCGAACGGCATTCACATGTCCCTTTCTCTGCGTACCGACTAAAGTCATTAAGATGGCAGTTGTTGATTTGGAAGTGGTGAGAGCCTGAGAAGAGTCCCGTAGATTGTGTAGCAGCCTCGCTATTTGGATGCAGTCGCCTATGCTGTAAGCCATTGCCAGCCGGAGTGTTGTGCTTGGATCCCATTCATTTGGAGGATGTAGGATGTTGAGCTCAGGCTGTGTTAGTCTGCCACGGTTGTGTGTTCATGTTTTCGACGCTGTCGATCTGAGACGGTACAAGGCTGCAATTTAGCCTCAGGCTTCTGAAACGAACAACAACCATACTGGATGCCGATTGCCCCACCTCCAGATCTATTCGATACTAGTGTTTAGGGGATGGTGATGGGGGGATCAGGGAAGTAAACGTTGTGGACGGAAACCCTCGGAAACCGCGTGCTTACCTGTACTGTGCCTGGTAAGAAAGAGGAGGCCTTTCGAGTCCGAGAGGAACTTATGTTGTGTAATGTAAAACTCCATCGACTCCCGGTTGAACGTTTGAACGTGTGACGTGGCTGAAAAAGCTCACTGAAGAGGCGGATGTGGGCGTATATATAGATCGTGCTCGCGGCGCTATTGTCTCCCGGAATAGGTTTTGTATGCCTGTCTGGAGGCTCAAGCTGAAGAGTCTATTGACCTCATCGCTGCCAGCGGGAAAGGTACCAGGTGCCACTCCTGCGTTCAGAGGTGACTGACTATTGCGCGTTTTTGACACGCACACCTTAGATAGTTCAGCAAAGGAGTGAAATAGATTACATTCATAGCTAGGTAGTAGATAGACCTAATGATTCAAGGTGATAGCAAGTATACGAAAGCGAGCAGATGTGAGGAGACATTAGAGAAGGGAATAACAACGTGTTGAAGAGAGCAGGACTTCGAGTACACGAGCTTCAAGGCGAGTCCAAGCTGCGGCGAGGCGGTTTTAGCTTTTTTAGCTTACGCCAGTAGAAGTAGACTGGGAGTCCAAGCGTTGCCACGGTGAGGGCCGCACCCAGAGCGACTCCCGCAACTGCGAATGGCATCATAACCGCCATTTGCAGCCCCGGACGCGTGGTGTCTGGTAACCGCACGCATGCGACCCGCGCCGGGTGTATAAAGTACTTACCCGCACGCTTCTTGTCGCGGAAAAAATCGTGGAGGGAAAGATGATACGTGTCGATGACCAATTCTGAAATCCGAACGAGGGAATGAAGCCTACGTAACTTGCGCTTCAGTTCTTCCTCACTGATCCGGAGTCGCCGACAGACAAATCCGATGTCTGGTTCACGTAAGGCGATAATCAGTGTGAATAGATCCCTAAGCATTCTGGTGTCCGACTGCTGTGAGAGTATCTGAATGTAAAGCTGGTCCAGGTCCGCAAATGGCGAGGAAAAGTCGGCTGAATGGGTCTTCAATATGATATTTAGTTGTGTTCTGGGATCGCCATCCATGTCGTCGACGAACTTGACCACAGTAGAAGGATATATGAATTGCCCAGATGACTTCGAGACTAGTTGGTCAATAGCTCTGTCTAGTGGCCATGTAGATGCCGAAAGTTTTCGCTCGGTACAAATACGAGTGAATTCGTCGTTCAAATATCTTCGAATATCGACATCGGGAGAGAAACGGTGGTCCAATGTTATTTGATTAGTAATTTCTGCGATGCCTTCTAATCCAAAAGTTTCTTGAATGTATGCTTCTGCTCTGCTGCACATCAAGAAACGTAATGGGATCTGTGCGTTCGATAGTGCATTGCCAATGAGTCCCAGGAGCTGTAACTGGTCTTGATCAGGTGCGCATTCGTCCACACCGTCGATTATGACGACAAGCTTTGTTGGGCGAAAGTCAGGCTTGTCGTGTAGAAGTTTCTGGAACGGCTGTACGATGAGGCGATTGAACTGGATATCAATGGATTTGGTGGGAAGAAGAGGTTCCTCCTCCACGGCCGATTCGATGTAGGGAAGGATTTCAGGTATGCTCTTTGCAAGTTGCCAGGCCAATGTAGTGAACAAAAGAGTTGCGGAACCTCTGTCTATGCTGTTCCTAAGAAAGAAAAAGGACGCTGCCAACTGCTTATTTGAGCAGCGTTCAGCGATTGTTTGGGCGATGGCAGATTTTCCGGCTCCTGCGGGACCGTTTAACCACAGGATACGCTGGCGCGGGTGTGAATCTTTAACCCAATCCGTGATTATCTTCAAAACCTCCTGACGGGTATTGGGATGACACATGGGTTGAGGAGAACGTTCCAGGCGCTTCTCGTCTTTTCACCATCACCTTCCCATTTGAGAAAACACGTTTAACATCCTCTACTCCCCTTCTTTCCACATAGTGTCTTATAGAGAAGCATCTCTCTCACTCCTCTCAATTTTCCCCATTTCTCGTCTTTTTTCCCTTTTTTCCATCGTCTTTTTCATTCCTCCATCTTCCTCGACACTCGCATCCTCGTGTAATGAGGGAACCCCCCTCAACGGACCACCTTGGTCACTCCCGCAAACCTCATCGTCGGTCTAGGTCCGCATCTCCTCACTTTCCATCTCCTTCATCGCGCGGGTTAGACTTGTTGTCGCCCGGAAAGCAGCTAGACTTTGGCGTCACTGCTATTGCTCAACCCACAGCCGTATACCCTGTGCCCATGCCTCCCACTACCCTGTACGCTCTTCACTCTGTCGGACAAATCTCTGCTGCCTCTTCACAATCTGCCACCCCTGTTGCTTGCTCAAACCTTAATTTAGAAATCGAAGCCGACTGGTTCACCGCCACTGAAATTGATCGTCCTCTGGCGCCAGCTATAGTGATGTGCAGGGCCCGGCTCGGCTCAAAAGCCCCGGCTCGGGCTCGGCTTGAGACGGCTCGGGCTTGTGCTAAATACGAGCCGGGCCCCAGTAGAGGGCTCACAGCCGGCTCAGGCCCGGCTCAGGCTCAGGCCGGGGCTTCATATAGGCCGGGGCCTGCCAGGATATAGGCCGGGGCTTGGTGGTAGACAGAAATCTAGCTAGCATTGTAATCAAGCACCTACAGTGCTACTTCTTGTACAAATACTTCGTCTCCATCTCGGTCTATGAACCCCTCATCATCAGCAAGATCCTCAACCATTCTATCCCAGCCTGCCATGATATCCTCGGTATCAGGAGACTCCTCAAATTCCTCCTCAAACTGCGTGCTAGCCTCTTCACGAAATAGTAGATCATGGTGGTAGAGGCACTTCAAAAACTGTAGTGCCTCCACAATGTCAGGTTTTAGTCGATTACGTCGCTTAGTAATAGTGATACCCGCTGATGAGAATGCCCTTTCGCTAGAAACAGATGATGCCATAATGGGGAGCATGTCGCGCGCGAGAGATGCCCAGACAGGATACCGAGTAGCATTCCACTATTTCATGGTCAGATTGTAGTTGTAACAGTGGTATGACGAACAATACTTACTCCCCACCACTCCGTAATAGTCATATTACCGAGTTGATCCTTTGAGTTCAAGTAACCATTGAAATCCTTTTGCCATGGTGCACGTAAATCCTCATGCACAATAGGGGATGCTGGTGACTCTGAAGTGTCATCTTCGTCATCATCAGACAACTCACGGATTAGCACGCCGAGTTTGCGTGTTGCGGATTTGCCAGTTCGTCGCCGTGGGGCTGGTGCTGAGTTGCCATACGTCTCAAGATAGCACTTCTTGTACTATCAAAATGAGTTTCAAAGTTAACATTCACGAGGAACCCTGGAATAATCACTAACTGTTTCCTCAGCCTGCTTGAGTAGTCTTTCCAATTTGTCGTCACCCCAATATTTGCGAATATGTTCTGTTTTCTGTGACGGGTCAAGTACTGAAACGAATAATCATGTTTAGATAACAAAAGACTCAAAAAGGCCGAAGGGAAACGAACACATAGCAAACGTATATGCATCACTTTCAGCTGTGCGACGATAGTATTCTTCGATCTTTGCTAGGCCGGCATTAAGGGCAGGCACAAATTCAAAATATTTTGAGCGCTCGGCTCGTTTCGTCCATGCCTTGTGTAGGGCTTCGAGAGCGGGTAATGCCCGATGAAGTGTTGTCGCCTGATCAGATGAAAATGCCTGTTGCGCATTATCAGCATGCTAGACAATGTCAGCGAAGTCAAATATCAAATATAATATATCTTACAGCAAGAAGATCGTTAAACAACCCGATCTGGCCCCATTCATGATCTGAGAGCCGTAAATCATCTATCTTCTGTCGTTTTGCAAGATCCTTCTCCTCTCGTCCAATCTCATATACAAATGTGTCAACGAACTAGTGCAATTTGTTAGTGCAGTTTTAGTTACCGACAGAAGGGTTTACGTACCGTGCGCATCGCTTCAGCCCGTTGAAACGATCAGAAGAAGGCCGATGCGGAAATGCGTTCGGCCAAAGGGGCTTCGGAGGTCAGTCCTGGGGGTGCCTCAGAGGCAGAGAGGGTGCCGAATGCGAAGGTGAACGAGTGGAAGGTGTCCGAAGCACCGAGGAACGAAGGGAACGAAAGGAATCGAACTCGGAGCAGTAATGGGGTGATAATTCGCTAACTACAACTACGTACACAATGGTATATATACTACGGAGGCACGAGGTGACCATGTGATGAATCCTGCACCAAGTCCGAGGCTTGTGCGTGCATCCGAACACAAACGATCATCCTCCGGGATCGAGCATAGGCTCGGAGTGCTTCGGGGAGCTTCGGAAGGTTTCGGAGATTGGTTCCAACGTAGCCGGAATCGGCTCGTTACACCTCCTGGGTACTTTTAATACTGACCTCCTGGTCAGGACGGGGAGATCGGATGGTGATAGGAAGTAGAAGGGAAGTGGTGGGTGGGTTCTTCTCATCTCGCTTTCTTCAATTGTGCAGGCGGTCAAGGCGGCAGTTGGAATTTCGGCGGAATCAGGTCTCGGAATGGCAGCTGTCGGGATGCCAGATGGCTCGGAAATGATAAAGACTTCGGCGATGGGGTCGCCGAGGGTTTCCGGGGTGGCAGAAATTGGCGTAGCAGTGGTGGGGTCATCAGGAGCCTCGGAGGTCTCGGTGGTATCATGCATTGTAGTGGTAGGAGCGTCGGAGGGTCTGGAGGGTTCGGAGGGTTCGGAGGGGGTGGTATTAGGGAGCGTGGATTGATTAGGGATCGTGGTGCTAATGTGTATGTGCGTCGGAGTCGTATGTATGTTTTGCAGTTCTTCAGTATTGACAGGCTCGGCGGTATGCGTTCCGGACTCGGAGTGGTCTAGAGCTTCCAGGAAGTAGTTGGAGGACACAAATGGCTTCGGAGCGGTCGGCTGTGTGTACCTCAGCAGCCATACATCGATGCGTTCTTTGAACCATTGTCCGAAGTGGCGGTATTGGAATGCATTCGGTTCGTTGCCGTCCAAAAATTGAATCCGTCCATTGACTATTTTTATCTTTCCTTGCCTTGCGTATTCATCCCTGATATGGCAGCAGGCCGTCCGATGATTGATATCTCCGCAGAAAATGCATCCGCTAAGGAGATGGGTGGAAGCTGTGCTCGGAGCAAAGGCAGTGCTCGGAGGGGAAGTAGGGATAGGCATTGAAGGTGTCGGAAGTGTCGGAACTCGTGGGGTGGTCATGGCGAGCAAGGCTATAGCAGACCTTGAACTGATAATGAATTGCGCGGCACTATTCATGTCCTTTAGATCATAGCCGTCATCGGGGTGGACATCCGGGTACTTGATTGTGAGCCGAGTAGTGATATCGGGTCGGAGATCTGGAGGGAATGCGGACATGTACATGATGCTTGCCTCACGGCGTGTCATGCGGCGCTTTCCGATGAGGTATTGAGCTGTTCCGGAAAATTCCCTGTGATACTCAGCAAGGGCTGTCTCAGATGTGACATTTTGCGCTGAGAAGCGGTCGGAAACGGCGTGTAGTGCTGCAATAGTGTGGCGGCGATCGGGCTGTGCCTCGGGGTAGATCTCGGAAATTGCTTTCTTAAATGCATCCCAGGTTTTCGGATCCGATAGGGTGTCCCGAGCAGCTCTCCAGATCTCGGAAGATTTCTCATCGGTGTAGTAGACGGCCCATTTGATCAGTTCAGCATCTCCGGAGCGTTGTCTATCCTCGCAGATCATCTCGATATCTTCGAGGTATCTCTCAAGGCCAGCAGCAGTGCCTCGGAAGCAGGGTGCCTCCTTGTTCGTTCGGATGGGCATGCGGCGGCTTGGTTCAGTCATGATGTTACTGGCAGGCCAAAGCGAAGCGAGCTGTTCTGATGGAAAGCGAGGTGAATTAAGCAAGGGGCTTCAGGGACGAAAGCTATTGATCGATCGGAGCTGGATCGGGAGTAGTGGAACGTGTGGGCGTTGTTCGGCTGATGCTGTGCTGGTGCTGTGGGGCCAAGTGGTGAAGGCTACTGCAGTGTAAAGAGCGGGGAGGGTATAATTGAAGAAAGGTCGGCGGGGTATGGTCTCTGAGCTATGGGGAGGCCGGCAGAGTGCTTGGAGTGGCTCGGAGGAGATTCCAAGTGACACCGGAACTTGTCCGATGCTTTCTGTGCAGCGGTTGGGTGAAAGGAATGACCGACGGACTGACCTAAGAGCCCCTCGCGGTGGGCTCCAGTTGAAACGATCAGAAGAAGGCCGATGCGGAAATGCGTTCGGCCAAAGGGGCTTCGGAGGTCAGTCCTGGGGGTGCCTCAGAAGCAGAGAGGGTGCCGAATGCGAAGGTGAACGAGTGGAAGGTGTCCGAAGCACCGAGGAACGAAGGGAACGAAATGAATCGAACTCGGAGCAGTAATGGGGTGATAATTCGCTAACTACAACTACGTACACAATGGTATATATACTACGGAGGCACGAGGTGACCATGTGATGAATCCTGCACCAAGTCCGAGGCCTGTGCGTGCATCCGAACACAAACGATCATCCTCCGGGATCGAGCATAGGCTCGGAGTGCTTCGGGGAGCTTCGGAAGGTTTCGGAGATCGGTTCCAACGTAGCCGGAATCGGCTCGTTACACCGTGATGTCATGACATATGTGGATGACCAGCGGACAGGCATGTCAAGCAGAAGTTGATAAATGGTTTTTGTTCCTCCCCGCTTTTGAATGTCGATGAAAAGTTGCTTGCGTTTTGCGGAAGAACGAGCCTAAGAATCAAACGTCAAGGTCAAAGACTCAAGGAAAATGTATAGTAGCAAAATCGTACCTTCACGCAGATTGCCCGCACCAGTCCAACCCCATCCCGTTCAACCCCAGCAATGAGGTCTGCCTCGGGCTCTGTGTTATTGTAATGCTTCGATTTGCTGTATGTTGTGATTACAGCTTGCGTTGCGAGGTTAACGATATGTGCAAGACACCTGTTTTATGATTATAAAATTAAAAAGACCATAGCATCATACGGAAGATCAGGGAAGCTTACCGGATGCGATGGGCCTCTGGATCAAGAATCTTTCCATTAGATGCCAAGATGTGCTTTGCAAACTCAATGAACATGGTGTTGTTGTTGGACGCATTGTCGCAGGTCACCCAGCCGATCTAAGTATTATATATAGAGATGTTGGATACAACGACTTGGAACACTAACTTTGTGGCCTATATGTAGCCGTGATATGATTTTGAACAGTGCTTGCCCCAGCCGTGTCCCATTATGTGCATTGTTCAGCTGTACGAAGCCGAATAGTGCTGATTGAACTTGCCACTTTCCATTTTCTTCTTCTATCCAAGATCCCGTCGCCGCCAGGTATCCATCGCTGTTGGAGGCTTGCCACGCATCGCATGTTATACTTACCTTTCCCTTCGCACTCTAAGTATCGAACGTTAGCGCCACATGATAGTAGTGATGCAGAATGACACGTACATTCAACCTGTCTCGAAGTGCCACCAACTGCCGCTTGAACGTATCAATTATGGCTTGTCGAGTTTGGCGGCGATTGGGAATTTTAACTCCGTTACTGCCAGCACGGGCTGCTATGTTGATCATATTCTGATAAGACCGGTGTTCGAAGGCTTGGATGGGCTGCGATTTGCGTGATAAAAGCTTGGTGCCAAGTTCGGGAGACTACTTGCATACCTGATCTGTTGACACAAGCCACTCAATGGCTGCATCGCGAAAGCGCTCGTCACTATATGGTATTACTGCCTCCTTCTGTTGCTTCTCCCGAAGATGTGGATCAAGGCGTGACTGGTTATTGGCCAGCGCATCTTTACGACGGTTTTCGGCATCCTTTGGTAGCATCGATAAGAAACTATTCGTTTCGGCCCATTTCTGGTATGCTGCCTAGTAGAGAAAGCAACCGCGTTAGCTATATATGAGTCCGAAACTACATGTTTTATGACGCACTTTATGGCTAGACTGCATGTGTCGTCTCAGCGTCAAGACTTCGGCGACCAGGGCCACGGGATTTGCAACTGACTTCTTGCTAAATTCAAGTAAGTACGACAATAAAACAAAACAAATTTTGCTCACGAGCATATGTTACAGTTTCTGTAGTTCTTGCCGTTATTTTGATAAGGCTTAGAGAAGAAATGTTCTACATCACGACTGCGATCTTTAAGAGTAGCCTTCGGGACTTCAACAGGGATGGCTTGAACGTCAATATCAGCCAGAAATCCATCTGCATCGATCAGATCAGATCGAGTGGAGGACTCTTGTACAGAACTCTCGACAGGTGGTGTGGTTTTCTCAATTGGTGCGGTTTTCTCGATCGAATTAGGGGTCTTGTCATCAGCGATAATCTGGGTGCGCGATTTCTTCCTACCTAATAATGGGATCAGTACGGAATTCCGAATGTGCCATGTGTTGAAAAACTTACGGGGTCGTTGTGACTCAAGATCTGAGTCAGAACTGATCTGATGAGCATCTGCGATCACCAGAGATGAGGGTGTCAAAGCTGGAACTGACAAAATGGCCTGAGATGCCACTGACAAAGTTGACGATGCGATTGCTTGTCGTTTACCAGTAGTAGCAGCTTCATCAGCTCGCTTTGCTTCAATTGCATTTTTATGAGCAGAGAGGGCGGGTGCGGCTGAGTTGGAGGCATCGAGGAGCTTTCCGGATGCTGTCGGCACTCGTTTTGGGCGTGATGCTGATAAGGTGGCATCAGCTGTCATCGCTGACAGCTGTGGCCGTGTGCTCGGTCTGTATTTTCCGTTTTCAAGTGTCAGAATGCCATGACAATCAGCCTCCTTGAATAAACTGTACAGTACATGGGACATAATAAATGTAGACAAGAAGCATGTGCACGTCCGAGTGGGGAATAACCCGAGAAACCCGTCTTTATGGGTAGTAGTAGTAGTGAGACAAGTTGAATTCTGTTTGCACGTTGCCAGCCATCTGAACCAAGAACAATTGTATCTACATTGCGCAGTTAGCTAACGCCAAGGAGGTAGAAACGAGGCACTTACCCCGGAATAACAACATACCTTTTGGTCGCCGCGCCGTTGGGCGACCAGAAGGTGCTACCGTGGGAATCACCTGATTATATACGACGGCGCCATCAGGTTTGGCTTAGTTTGTCCCAGCTATTCCATTCGTATGAAATTCACAAGACGCGCCAAAATGAAGTGGAAGAGAGGGAGAGAAGCCGCGGCTGGACGGCTCGGCCCACGGCTTCCCCAAGTGCAAGCCGAGCCTGGAGCCCTACAAGGCCGTTCAGTAGGGCTCGGCTCGGCTCGGGCTTTGACGGCTCGGCAGCCGGGGCTTGACGGCTTGGAGCCGGGCCGTGCACATCACTAGCCAGCTAATTTTAGTGTTATCCCCGCCTCACGGCTGCGAGGAGGGGGAGATAGCCCCACTACCCCCACTATCCCATCCACCTTTCCGGATATGGAGAAGTCTCTTTCTCCTCCTGGCACTGTACGTGGTCCGAGGCATGGTGCATCAGGCCCAATGAACCCCAGCGACAACCCGTTTGCTCCTACACCCACGCCTTCTCGTCCTGCTTCTCGTGCTCATTCTTCTGCCTTGTTTACCAAACGCCGCTCACCCAGCCAGTCCTCTGACAGCTCTGGAGACGACGACGGTTATTTGCTTGCCCCTCCTATGTTCACAGTGCCCAACGACCAACGCGAAGAAACCCCAGCTCCGGAGGACTGGACGCCTACCCCCGACCTCATTGATGGATATATGGATTCGGGAGGTATAATAGTTGAAACGGACAGCGAAAATCCGTATAGGTTTGTCAAACGTGCCACTCTAACCATCGAGAGCATCACTACGGCAACCAGAGCTTTATTAACAGATCGCATCAATTGGCGTACACTTGCTAACTTCCTTACAGACATCCTCCTTGATACGGAGATCACGGGAAACCTGGAGGATGCACGCGACTTCTATGAATCCATCACCACCCTCAAGGTTACCTCCGACGAAATGGAATATGATGACAGTGCTCTCTGGTTTGTCAATAAAGCTCCGCGTGTTACAAACACGGTACGGACTCCTACATTATGATTACATGACACGTCGGACATGCTTACTTTTTCGTATATGTCTATCCCTTCGTCACATCCCCATTATGTTCATCAAACGGACTACCTCGTTCCCTTATCGATCCCCATTCCATTTACCCTATGCCCAACCCCTTGTTCATACGCGTACCATCCCCTATGCCCCCTGTTTTACCTATACTTGCTATTGCCCTTGTTCTACTTACGATACGGCTGTGTTTCTGTACATGTATATAAACTGATGTACTGTAACGTTGAACCTTAAGTTCGACTTAACTGTCTTTATCAATATCACCTCATCTCGCCTAAAAGAACGTCGTTTCTACTCCGTTCATTACCGCTCTCAAGGATAAGACTTCTTCTAGTCGTCTTATCACTTAGCTTATTCGTTCACCTATTGTTTGACTTGTCCGTTGGACTTAGTCTACTTTGTCAAACGCTCATAGCGTGGACACATCGTAGGTGGAGATTGACGTGATCATAACAATTAAGTCGAACTTATCAAAACGATACCCGAGTATTACCTCGTTGGTGAAACACAAAGATAACTATCGAACTTCCGGAGAACCGGCCCGTAGGTTACCGGTCAGCTTGCAACAATTTCGGATCAACAGAGAACACCGCCTAATCGTGCTACAAGAGGAACAAGAGGACATTATTATCTAGATCATATCGCTATCTACAACGACCCTAAGGACCACCTTTGGAAATATTCGAAAGACCACAGTCTCGTACCAACATCAGAGTTTTGGATACCACAGAGAGCCAATAGACCACCCAACAACGCATTCTATCATCGATTCAACGATAAATACTACCTCCTAGGATTTGAAGTTGAATTCAACAAAAATACCAAACGTTGGGGAGGATATAACCCAGGCCCTGAATCAGAACTCACATACGAATTCGTACCAGACGATTTCTTCAAAGGACCAAAGTGGATAGAAGGAAACCCAGATAACTTGCCCGAAAGCCTACAGCACAGAAGCGCAGTCTCTACACCGAAAGCAGCAGTCAAAACTACACCAAAAGTAGAACTTTTGGAGTAACAGAAGGAACCGAATCAGGAACCGAATCAAGTGACGAAAACCCCGATCAGCAATTCGAAAGTTCCAGTGACCTTTCCGAGTCGGAAGACAAAACTGTTCCAGACTTACTTAGCCCAATCGATTTCAACCCGTTTGAAACAGAACAGGAGAAACTGAATTCCCCAGGACTTCAATACATAGAAGTCGATCCTAAACCCGATCCTAGTCCAGGACCACCAGTACCACCAAAACCGCCTACACCACCTCCAGAACCACCAACAGTTACAATGATGACGCCAGCAATACAACCGATTCCTAGTCTCTTAGGAGAAATCCCTACCTTCACAGGAAAGCGATCTCAAGCACAGGATTTCATAGATCGAATGGAGCTGTTCCTAGATCTCAATCCAGGTCACATCAACACAGATAGACTCAAAATCGGACTGACGTTATCTATGATAACCGACAAAGCTGAGAACTGGAGACGCAATCAGAACGACGATCTTAACGATGCAGCAAAAACGGAAATAACATGGAACGACTGGACAGGATTCAAAACCAGATTCCTCAATAATTGGCAAGAAATAGATTCACCCGGAAACGCGTACACAGAATTAGTACAGCTACAAAAACGCAAAGACAAGAAAGGAAAACGAATCTCAATCCCAAAATACGTTGGTTTATTCAAAGAACTCATAAAGAAAGCTGGAATTACAGGCAGTGCCGCTACCCACATGTTCGGACAAGGACTCGACGCCAACACATACAGAGCAGTCGTAATGAGAGACCCTAAAACCTTGGACGAATGGTATGAAGGAGCACTCAGAGCATACAACGCCGAAACACGTATTGGCATTCTAGCAACCAACAGAGGAGGGTCATCTTCACACAAACCCCCTCGAAACGAATGGGATATGGATCTCGATGCAATAATTCTTGGCGCGTTATCAAAGGATGAACGAACCCGACATATCCGCGATGGACTTTGTTTCATATGTCATAAACCAGACCACATGTCAGGACAATGCCCCATGAGGAAGGATAAAGGATCTTACAAAGGAAAGAAGAAGTTTAATGGAAAGAAAGGAAAGAAATTCGCACACGGTCGTCATATTCGAGCAACCGAAAGGGATGACGATGGCAGTAACTATGAAGACGTCGAAGAGTCTAGCCAGCAAGAACAAGAAGAAGAAGAAGACACTAGCGACAGAACGATACGCGCTATGTTAAAGAAACTTTCTCCAGATCAACGTATCAACCTCCTTATCAACGCGGATAAACCGGATTTTTGACAGTGGGACACATGTCAGTGGATGCTTGTCCCATAACTTCGGATTCAACTCCAAAGGACGATCTTTCGATATCACCTGTAATAGTACGTTCTATTTCAAGCAATCAATTATCTATTCCTCTCGAAGTTGAAACCGAAGACAACACTGAATCAATGACTGCACTGGTCGACAGCGGTGCAGAAGGTTTATTTATCAATTCATCAATCGCGCACAAATGGAGAAGAAAGAAACTCGCAAAACCAATCCGAGTCAAGAACGTTGACGGCACATATAATACGAATGGAGAAATTTCTGACAAGTGTTTGATCACCATCGATATCAATGGGAAGAAGATGACCGAATGGTTCCTGGTCACTTCGCTTGGCGATCAAAACTTGATACTGGGGCTTCCGTGGCTCGAGAAGCATGACCCAATCATAAGCTGGAGGAATAGAACTCTGGAGTTCCGTAACTCCAAAGAAGACGAATGGAAGGCATCAATACGGAGCATCTTGCATCGACTCGATGAAGAAGCAATGCCTAAATGGGAAGAAGACGTCGTAATTCGGTATTTGTTGTCGCACAAAGGACCAGAAGAGAAGAGTCTACGTTGGAAACCACCATTTGAAGACATAGGAAGATGGACTGAAGAAGATTATGACGAGATCACGATTAATCGCTATTCACCAGCTCAACAAATGGAACATAAGTACAACACCGATCAGAAGGAAATCACGCTACCTCCTGAGTATCTCGAATGGAAAGAGATATTTGAAAAACAAGCGTCAGAACGATTCCCGGACCGCAGATCATGGGATCACGCAATTGAACTTCGCGAAGATTTTATACCAAAGAAAGGAAAGATCTACCCAATATCACCATTACAACAAAATACGCTTGATGAATGGATCAAAGAACAACTAACTAAAGGATATATATGACCATCCAAATCTCCGCAGGCAGCGCCATTCTTTTATGTCAAAAAGAAGGATAGCAAAACACTCAGACCCTGCCAGGACTACCGATACTTGAACGAACATACGAAACCAAACTCATACCCCTTACCACTCATATCCGATCTGATGCTACAACTTAAAGGATCGCAATATTTTACGAAACTAGACATCAGATGGGGATACAACAATGTTCGTATCAAAGAAGGAGACGAATGGAAAGCCGCATTCATCACGAATAAAGGACTATTCGAACCGACAGTTATGTTCTTCGGATTACGCAATTCACCGGCAACATTTCAAGCAATGATGGACGATTACTTCAGGGACTTCATGAACGAAGGATGGATCGCCATTTACATGGATGACATCTTGATACACGCGCGCAACAAACAAGAACTCGAGAAAAGAACAAAGCTAGTACTCGCAAAATTGAAAGAACACGATCTTTACCTGAAACTTGAAAAATGCAAATTTGCCGCCGAAGAAGTGGACTTCTTAGGCATGATAATCACGAAAGACACGATAAAAATGGATCCAATAAAACTCGCTGGAATCAGAGACTGGCCCCCTCCGACAACAGTTAAACAAGTACGCTCGTTTCTTGGATTTGGAAATTACTACAGACGTTTCATATCCGGATTCGCGCACCTCGCACGACCCCTTCACGACTTAACGAAGAAAAACAAGATATGGGAATGGACACTAGAATGTAGAGTCGCCTTCGACTCATTAAAGGAAAGTTTCGTAACAGCACCAGTACTAAAGATGCCAGATGTCAATCAACCCTTCATACTTGAAACAGACACATCTAAATGGGCTGTCGGAGCCGCCTTAATGCAGAAAGACGAAAACGGAGATTTACACCCTTGTGGATATCTCTCACACGCACTTACACCCACTGAACGAAATTGGCAAATCTACGACCGAGAACTCTTTGCCATAATTTACGCCCTTGACGAATGGAAATACCTACTGCTTGGAGCAGAACACACACTCACTATTCACTGCGATCACAAAAACTTAACCTATTACCGCGCACCACAACGTCTCACAGCTAGACAAGCAAGATGGTGGAATAATCTCTCAAGATATAATTACCAACTAATTCACGTTCCTGGAGCAAAACTAACTCAAGCGGATGCCTTATCCCGCCGACCTGATCACACTAATGGAGAAGAAGATGACGAAACAGTCACGATGCTCCCTGACTCACTATTTATCCAAGTCATCGCCGAAGATCTCCGAGATCAAGTAAAGAACGCAACTCAAACCGACGAGTTTGCTGAAACCATTAGAAGATGCTTAAAGGAGAAAGGAACAGCGCCCCTTCGCACAGCAATCACCGATTGGACCGAAGATAACGGAATCATCCTATTTAAAAATAAGGCATACGTTCCATTAGACTCCGATCTTCGCCGATCTATTATCAAAGAATACCATGAAGCACCGAGTGCAGGACACCCTGGATTCTTCAAAACACTTAGCCTACTAAGGGAACACTACTGGTGGCCTAGAATGACAACACTTGTCAAAAGTTTTATCGACGGATGTCTTACCTGTCAACAGATGAAACCTAATACACACCCCACCGCCGCACCCCTAATGCCGATTAAATCCCACGCACACCGACCATTTCAACAGATTACTATGGATTTCATCACCGATCTACCAACCAGTGACAGATTTGATTCTATCTTTGTCGTGGTCGACCAAGGACTTTCAAAGGGAGTAATTCTATGTCCCTGTAATAAAACTATTACATCAGCTGAAACCGCTGACCTCTACATCAAAGAAGTTTTCAAGAACTTCGGATTACCAGACATAATGATATCTGACAGAGGACCGCAATTCGCAGCAAAAGTCTTCAAAGGGATAACCAGTGCACTACAGATCAAACACAAGATGAGCACCGCTTTTCACCCTCAAACAGATGGACAAACGGAACGCTATAACGCCGTACTTGAAGTATACCTCCGCATATTCTGCGCTTATGAACCAGACAAATGGAACAAGATACTTCCTATCGCACAATTCGCTCATAATTCAAGAACGCATGAAGAACTGAAACAATCACCGTTCTATCTCATATATGGATCTAACCCTGTGGCACTACCCCAGGTTACAGAACAATCAGCTACCCCTGTAGCAGATGAACGCATCAGACTCCTGATCAAAGCAAGAGAAGAAGCTCTGGCAGCACACGACCTTGCACGCCTCAAAATGGCACAATGAACGATGAAACACTCTAAACCGTTCAAAGAAGGAGAAAAGGTTTGGCTAGATTCAAAAAACCTACGCATTCCTTATCAGTCACGTAAACTCGCACCCAAACGAGAAGGACCCTTCAAGATAAAGAAAGTCTTAGGACCTGTCACCTATCAACTAGACCTACCGAAACAATGGAAGATACACAGCGTTTTCCACGCATGTTTACTTTCACCATTTAAAGAAACAGAATTCCATGGACCTAACGATACACGTCCACCACCCGATCTAATAGAAGGATCAGAAGAATACGAAATAGAAGCTATTCTCGCACACCGAAAGATCGGACGACAATTACAGTTTCTTGTCAAATGGAAAGGCTATGATACAAGCGAAAACACTTGGGAACCCCAAAGGAACTTGTCAAACACCGAGGATATCCTTGACGAATATAAGAAATGTAGGAAACTCTGAATGAACAAAGATTACACCTACAACACCCAAAAACTACCTATGAACTATGGAATCAACAAGAACCTTGCCAACGATCTCGCCAACAACGATGAGAGCACCATCACCAGAACCGCCCATATACTCAGTCTTTACCCAGACAACGACGACGACACCACCACCGTCGAATCCTCCGACACATCCAATAATCAGGATGCTAGCAGAAGGACAACGATCACCAAACCCAATAGGCCACGTCTCGTTCCTTATCACAGCGCTTCAGATTCTGACAAAGAGAATCGACCTGATGATTCACCCAGAACAAGCCGAGCTACGAGTCCTCACGATACCACAAAAGATCAAGATAACGGAGGACATAATGAAGATACAAGGAGAGCTAGGAAAATACTTGATAACATGCGAAAGGTATATCATAACCCCGACTCTTTTGCCGAATTCGACAAGGAATCAACTGGCGATCTTCGCGACAGAAGCGATGATAACAACCCAGCTAGCCCTAGCAGTCATCGAATCATGGCAGACATCACTCCCTCTGAACCTCAGACGATCTTTACGACATTTGCAGACTATAACAGCTCAGCTCTTATGCGAAAGACTATTGACGACATTAAAAGACTTTCCGGCCTGTCAATCAATTCTCAGGAACTGGAACGACTTACCAGACTCTGGCGCATTCTCTCAGACGCAAGGCTTGCCAAGGCAATCATCGTCAATGCTCGAGAACGATACAACTATCACTGCGCAGATCTTATAGAAATCTGGACCAACTTAGATCGTATGGAATGGTACACCAAACTCTCTCATGGATGCACCATCCACCAATTCGGAATCGACCTCTTACGCCGAATCCTCACCGCTGACGTAGAACGCTTCTACGAACAAGCAATCCTAGATGTCAGGAATGAAGCACACCCTCCATTCATCCTTAACGACGACCCCAACGATCTTGTCGCCATCCATCACAGCTTTGACCCTCACAGGATCGCACCAGATGCACAGCATATCTTGGAGCTCACAAACAGAACCGAAATCGGAGCAATCGCCTTAGCCGATCTAGCAGATCGAATCAAGGAGATCGCCGAATCCTCTAGACGGACTACCGCATGGACAGAAGATCTGTTTACCAAAGGAGCTAAACCGCAGCAACTCTCTCATAACGCTTATGAAGAAGTTGCTCACGTCATGATGGAATTAGATCTCCATCAGAACCTTATACCTTCCACGCCCGTCACTCAGACCGCCGAAAGGTTTAAGAACCTCGGACGCTCGCTCATTCCCCAACACAACCTTTATCGACTATGGAAGGGAACGCAGAACAGACCCAACAGACCCCCACCGTCTCCAATGCCGCATCGGCCTCCACCCCCACCGCCTTCAGCATCGGCGCCTTCGACGGTCGAGAACGCCTCGCCCGCATCCACCAGGAAATCTCGGATTTCCTCCATTACCAGTCCCACGTCCGGCTCTTTGCCGCCACATCCCTACCGCCAACAGTCCCTCGTCCCGATGTAACGTATCGATTCCGGCTATGCTGGAACCGATACTGAAACCCTTCCGACATCCGGACTCGGACCTCCGACACCTCGGACCCCCAACCTCGGCATCGGATACGTCTCGGACCGAGTAGCGCACATAGTACACGAGGTACACAGTATATATTATGTCGTAGTTAGTTTGGATATACATCTTCTTCTTCCCCGCACTTCGCATCTACGTTCCGAGAGTCAACGAGTGCGACCGAGCTTGGACGAGCACCTTTCGGTGCTGCCGAACTCGCCGGCCGCATCGCATCTCGGAGGCTGCACCCCAAGTCAGCCTCTCTTGCGTTGTTTCAACTGGAGCCCACCGCTCGGTCCAGCTTGGATCGCACTCAAACACGCTCACTCGTACTTGCTTTCACACTCTCTCTTCTTGCGCACAGCCCCGGAGGCTTTCATCTCCTTCTGGACGGCCCCATCAGCTCATCCTTGCTCACACACGTCCATTGGTTACCGCCAAACGCACTGCCTCTGCATCCCAGTCCACCGAGCCGCTGCACGACATCTACAGCCTACAGCCTTATTGGATTCCGCCCGCTGCAGCCCTATCAGACCCCATCGGACCCCTGCTTCCGCATCCCAGCCTGCCGAGACATGCACAAGCGCTAGTGCTAGCCGCTATCTGCCTCAGCAGCTCCGATCCGCTGGCCTATGCTCTATCCCAAGCACTTGCACCCCGCCGATCGATGCCTACAGCCTACCGAGCCCTTATCGGAGTCCATCGGAAGCCATCAGAGCTCACCTAGCCAACCACTCGATGTCTGCACCCAGCCATACCCTTATCGGATGCCATCGCACCCCATCTGCATGCACTGCCCCACAGCACGCACCTGCCTCATGCACTCACACATTGGACGAAACCGGAGCACGCCCCAGCCAGCCGCATACCATTTATTCCACGCTAACCCACTCCGTCATTAATTCGCCGCATTCCTTCCCTTCATCAACACGTGTAGACCACGCCGTCCCCTCCCTTCACCTCTCGCACTCGCTACAGCCGTCCGCCGCCACATTCCATGCTCCTGAACACTGCCAGCACCCCGGCATATACTACCAGCACCCTTGCACGCTCCGGTGCCATCTCACCCACGAACGCTGATACGCAGCGAGCGCACTCAACCACAAACCAAACCCAACAAACACCTGAAGTGCAGTGGCACCCTCTTAGTGCAGGGAACCGAAGGTAAAAGAAGGGATCGAAGAGGATTGAACGACGGTCGAAGTTCGCTTTTGTTTTGCGAGTCCAGGAGACTTCTCAGACGCCTCGTAAAGTAGTATTTGATCGAATAAGCAGTAGAGGATGAGTGTGGCAAGGAGGGGAACCTAAGATAATCGAAATCGCAGCTAAATGAAGAAACTCGAACTTCTAGAACGCAGTGAATCGCAGAAAGGACTAAAAACCGCAGTAAGACGCAATCGCAGGACTCAAAGGACGCAACTCTGGACGCAGTGAACTCGATACTAGCTTCAAATTCCGACTCTGAGGGAAAAGGGGGAATGGAAAATCTATCTCTCTGTCTATCTAAGACAGAATATATATGTTAGTTATTTTTAGTTAGGCTAAAGTAAAAGGGAACGGAATAGGTAGCTAAGTAAGCGTCGTGCCGACGAGCACGCGCCGATATTCTATATAGGGAAGGGACTTTGTGAGTGTAAAGTAAAAGAAATCGAAAAGAAACGAAATAAAAGGAAATCTATGCGACGACCGCGGCGCTGACGTTGAGCTCCGAGAAGTGGACTTGAGGATAGCCTAGGATAACGATGGACACTTGACGATACTTGCGCGCTGAGCGGAAAACGAGACGACGCTGAAATACGGGGGAAATGAACCTCTGCGAAGGTGACCGAACTTCTTTTAGGCTCGGATGTATTCGTTCTGGAGTCTTTCTACCTCTGGATGATTAAGTAAATCGCGCGGGATGTCGACAACATGCCAGGTAGTCAGGCAAGGGTAGATACAGGGTGCCGGAACGAGCTGGGGGAATATGTCTCCTTTTCTGGTCATGAGGAGGTAATGGGTGTGGCATCGGTCGATAATGATATAAGGGCCGCCGTGATCGATCTCCAGTCCTCGTCCTGCGATATGTGGCCTATGGATAACCCTATGAACTAGCTGTCCGCGCCCTAGGTGGATGGTACTCTGGTTGCCTTGCTCAAGACCGAAATACTCGACGCGATTGATAAGGTCGAGCTCGAATCCGTTTCTTCGCCGATCCTCCGCGCTCTGCTCCGGCTCTTCCATCCATCTCCTATGCCTTATCTCGTCGCCGGTACTTGGGGTGACTGTAGCGTGGAACTCTCCTCCTACTAGCGGGGACGCCGAAAGCCGTCTAGATTGGCCGAATATAGCTCCTAGCGAATGATACCAGTCGCCGCGCCTTCTGTTAAACGAGGGGTACATGCTCCCATAGGGATACGCTGGCTCTTGCAAGCTTTGTATCGGCGCGTCGTCTCCTTCTCGGAAAAGGGGGTACTCGGGCGGAGGCGTCGAAAGCCGCTCGATAAGAGGCCGCGCTCTATCGCCGTTCTCCTGGATCGCATCGTTAGCTGAGAGTGCTGGGGAACTCATCTGGGAAGGAGGGGAAAGCGTCAAGCACGACGCTATTCAATCCGAGTCCTCTTTTTCCATGCCGCGTGATTCCGAGGTTGCCGAGGATGATCGCTGATGCGCCTTTTGATGCTCCTTGCCGATCCTGCCTCGGATGAGTCATGGTCCGCAACTCCACGTGATCCAAATGCTCCGACACGCCTAAGGCTTAGGGCTTGAACATAATCGAACCTGTCGCCCTTCTTTTGAGTTCGATCTTCCTTTCCTGCTTCGGTCCGCTTCGGCAATCGTCCTATCGCTTCGGTAGGTCTTCTATTATGCGCGTTTTCTCCGTCCAGCCGCTCCTCTAGTCCATCATCCCCTCCTCACTTAAAATCTGACTGTCCCCAGTCAGTGCCAATGTGCGCGAACAATCCGGGGATGCCAAAGATAGCTCCTTCCAAATTCGGCTAGCCGGGGACATAGAACGCTGATCGCCGACAAATCATGATCCAGATGTCAACAACGCCAAATAGCCGCGCTCTATCAAGAGGGATCCTCAAGCAACGCTCGTTTCTTCAACCACCATGTCCAACAACACGCAAGATCCTTCCACCGTCGACCAACCCATGCACACGCCTACTCCAAGTCCGCCGGTCTCTCCTTATCAACCACCGCAAAGTTCTCCACCGCCATACGAGGTAAATGCTCGCCTTGAGCGCGAAGAATGGGAACGTAACAAGACCTCCAAGGAACGCGAGGTAAGTGATCCATGAACCAGACCGCTCGTAGACCGCTGATTCTTAACTTCGTCGGACTACCAGTTTTCTCCGCAGGCACAACCTGAGACGGAACGCGAGGCTTCTTCTCCTTCCAAAACCCTAGATCCAAGGTCGCTCGAGAATAACGCAAACGCTGTTGGTGAACCAGCCAATGACCAGGACATGGACGACAACCTTCCTTCTGCTGCTCCTCCTCCACCAACTTCTCAACCTACCATCCAAACGCTACCTGATCTCCCTCCAACGAACCCAAACGTTGCTCCTGCAGAGGCTAACGAACCTGCTGGCGAAAACGAAGAGCCTGAAGGCGAAGACGAGCTTCAAGACGACCCTGACGCTGAAGACGATTCCCAAGTCTTGCCTACCATGGATTACCACGATTTCGTTAAACGCTACAATGGCCGCGACTATCACTTGACTAGAGCCGCCACCTTACAATCGGATTCCGTCAAGGTAAGTATTGAATTCTTCCTATTCTTCGTCCGCTGATCAACGTTTTCTAGTGCCATGCCTGCAAAAAGGGTCGCGTCATTCCGTTCTGCGTGCTCGATATCCAATCGCCCAAAACCAAATGTCTCCGCTGCAAACGCAATCGAATCGCGCCTTGCGACAACACAGACCACGCGTACGACGAGGAAGTCACGACCTTTCCTCCGATGAAAAAACTGCGCAGCGCCGAGACTATAGAAGAAGAAGTCGATGACGATGACGAGGCTAGGTCGATCCTCAGCGAACGCCGTAGTTCCAGAACGCCGAAACCTTCCGCGAAAAAGACCAAACGCATGGAAGAGGACGACGACGACGACGTCAAGCCGAAACACTCTTTCACTATCAAGACTCGGTCCAAGGCTTCCAAGTCCAAGTCCAAACCGCCCCGCAGTACATCTCCAGACCCGCAACCGCCGAAAATCGATATTCCTACCCTCAACTTCGAAAAACTCCGCACCTACAGCCGTGAACAACGTATGGGCAAGTACGCCGCGTACACCGAAGCGGTTATAAGCCGCGTAGAGGCTGATCTCGACAATACCCGCAACCGCATAGAAGCCCAAGTCAGGGAAATGCGCCGTAACTTGCAAGAAGTCGCGCGCCTTGAGTACCGCCGAGGGAAACAAGACGAGAGGGATGCCGCAGACGCTAGGGCCGCCGAAGAACGCGCTCGGTCTCGTCGCGACAAGTCTTCTCGCAAATCCGTGGATACCGTTGACCAAGACATTGAAGATGACGAAGGTGGGTCTCAGACGTCCATAACCCTAATCATCTTGCTAATCTTGATGTCCAGATGCCGAAGAATACGAGGAGGACGAAGAGGACGATCTTCAACCGCCGAAGAAGAAGTCTCGCCGCAACTAGAAATCGCGCGCCGAGAGCCAAAAGGTGGTCCGCCGTTCGCCAGTATTTTTCTTTACCGCCTGCCGCCGCCGCAATTATATCTATAGAGTATCTAGAGTGTTAGCAGAAAAGAGAAAAGAGGAAACAGAAATATATAAGTAGGAAACTATATGTTTTTGCCTTTTTAACCTTTATCTTTGACTTTTTGTGATCTTTTGACTGTCTGTTTTTATGAGAAACCGATAAGTAAGATATAAATGAGTTGAGAAACGAAAGAAAATGAATAAAAATGAAAAGAAACGTAGTCCGCCTGTTGAAGAGGGGCTCTTCGAAGCAAAAAGAAGCTTCGGTTTTGCGCGTTCTGCCGCTATTCTTCGTCAAAGCCTTCGCTCCCCCCCTCCTCACTTGAATCTAAACCATCCGGCTCATCTTCATCGTCAAAATCGTCTTTTCCTTTTTCTACCTCTCTTTCATCATCATCACCGAGACTAATAGACGCTCTCATCTCTTCGATTCTCTTCAGGTGCACATCCAAGGCTTCAGTAGGGACTTCGATTGAACCTCTCGCGAAGTAAGGAATGACTCGGAACGCTGCCATGGGCCTATCCAAGACTGAACCATCCAATTCGCAAAGAATATATGCGCCACCCCTGTTTCTCGTGACGACAACATAGGGGCCGTTATAGCGTGCGCGCATCTTGCGATTCAATGACTTCTCTATAGCGGTATTCCTCGCTACACGTCCAAGTGATCCTGAGGCGGGAAAAAGTATTTCAATACAAATATTGTGACAAGCCCGTAACGAATGTTTATTGCATATAAAAACGCCTGTATTCTCCGATCAATTTTATCCGATCTGATACCTATGTCTGAATATGGACAGAGGAAATACATCTTCCTGTGATGTTGTGAGGGCATCCCAAGTATCATATCCCGATGATCATCAGGCAGACACTACCACAATGTCACCACGACATCACGATTCACTAGATTGACTCAGATAGCTCATCACAAATAAATGTGGTTGCTGCTCGACTGTTACATTTCTCGGAACATTCAATATATTGCATGCTAAGATACTACTCATAAAAATCTATTAGGGGTGATATGGTCACGTTGTGGTAATGACAGGGTGTCGAGTCTGTCGACCGCGTCTGCGTCGTGTGTGGGTATGCTATGTGATCCGGGCAAAAGATGGAAGCCACTGTGGCGCTGCGGGGGACTGTTTGGTCGATGGGCCATCTGGGTGCGGGCGAGGGGGGGAGGACACATATCGAGTATTGTGAGTGTTGCGAGTGTTGCCGCGGTGGGCCGGTGGCAAAGGGTTTCTTGAAGAGCAGTGGCGGGTTCTAGTAATTGGGTTGAGTTAATAAATTCTAAACCGTGTTTGGGTGCTGGCGAGGGGGGGGAGGACACATACCGAGTATTGTGCGTGTTGCCGCGGTGGCCAAGGGGGTATGGGTTCGTTCGTGTACGGTGTTAGATGCCATGTCTTTGTTTGTATGTCCAAATAATGGACTTTGCCTTTATTCCTGTTCATCCACACCCGCGACCGCTCGCAATTGGAGCCTCGTGCTCCCTCCCTCGGATGTATTCATGATCATAGTATTATAGATTAGTGGTATGTTGTACTTATCGAGAGTGTACATGTCGAATACAAAAAAAATATGATAATGGACATCATGGTAAGGTCAACGTGATGTCGACGTCAATGTGGTATCTAATAAAGATGTCTAAATTATGCCCCAGAAGCAGATGTTAGGCAAACATTCTACTGGCAAACATCAGGGTGACATTGTCCGGTCATATAAAAATTGTTGCCAAGTCAAACATTGTGCTGATAACCAGGGTTTAGATGTTGTATCAACATCTCGAAAAATTCCGATCGTCAGGTTATTCTGATGTCACAATGGCGTGTTACAGATCTCATATTAACAGTTGCGCTCTCAGGCACATCTAACATTTTTCTCATTTGGACGTGTAGCACTAGGTCTCCGGTCTTGAAGTCGAAATCCTTTATTACCGTTGCGTGATCCAGCTCAAACTTTCGAGCCGCCTTGATACGATTGACGAACACCTTGTCTCTCAACGCCGCCACATGCTCGTGCCTCTTCTGCAACTCAACCGCTCTCCTCGCAATCAGCTCCGTCGTCGATAAGAACGCCTCAGGGGGTGGCAACAAATAGCTTGCCTCCACGATATCCAATGGCAATATAGGGTGAGTTCCTGTAACCGCAAAGAAAGGCGAAACGCCCATACGCCTTCTAACTGTAACGCGCTCCGCCCAAAAGACTGTTGGGACCGCTCTCGCCCACTTCGTTTCGTCTCCGCCGCACGCCTTGTACAATGACTGCCGAACGTCGAAATGAGACCGCTCGACCAAACCATTCGCCTGGGAGTTGTAGCCGGAAATTCTAATATGATTCACTTTGTACTTCTTCGATAGATGCTCGCAAGCACTGATAATTGGAGCGCCGTTGTCGGTAACAATTTCTGAAAGGGCTCCCCATCGACACAATAAGTCTTGGAAGACCCACTCGCCTACAGTCTGAGCCGTCTGAGTACGCAACGCGCGGTATTCCGGATAGTGCGTAAGGGAACACCGAGCTTGTATGATGTAACGGAACTTGTTCGAAGCTGGTAAATGAAGCACGTCGAGGTAGACCTTCGTAAACAGAGGCGCCGGCTGAGCAACGATAGGAGGTATGTGAAACAGCCGCAATTGACGCTCTTGACATAGCTTGCAAGTCTGAACGAACCACATAACGTCGCGGTGAATATAGGGCCACCAGAACCGTTCTTGAACGAGCGCTCTTGTCGCATAGAAACCCTTGTGTCCAAGTGAGTCGTGACACTCCCCAAGCACCTCTAGCCTCCTATCCTTCTCCATAACCAACTTGTGCTCTCCTCTCGCATCCTTTCTCCAAAGCTTCCCGTCCTTCCAAAAGAACCTCAAGCAATAGCGCAAGAAACTGCGATACTCCTTGTCCGCTATCGCAGCCGGCCTCTTCAGATCCCTAAGAAACTCCTTTACCGAAGCTAACCGATCGTCATCTTCTTCTGCATGCTCTGAACGAGGAACCTGAGAATAATCGAAGCCTTCATTCTTGTTCGATAAGCTAAACACGCCGACGCTCTCGCTTTCCTGAGTGATAAGGTGACTAGCGAAGGTAGCGACGCATCTCTGAGCGCTGGTCTGAGACACCTGAGACAACATTGGGGACGGATTAATAAAATGCAGAAAGCCGTAGAGGTTGTCGATCCAGTCGTCAAATTCTTCGTCTAGCTTCTCTTCGTCTCTCACTTCATCTTCTGGTTGCCTAGGTCTCCGAGACAGTCCATCCGCGCCGTGGTGAGTTCCGGGAACATGAACAAGCGTGAAGTGGAATGTAAGAATCGCCAGAATCCATCTATTGATCGAAGCCGACGGCGCAATGTCTGGATTTTCGAGCATACCCTTGATGTATTTCGCATCCAACTCCACCACTAGGTTCCTGACGCCCAGAATGTACATCTTCAACTCCCTCATCGCCCTATACAGCCCATACAACTCTAACTTTGCTTGAGAAAACCGCCGCTCTCGATCATTGAAGGTAATAGAACCGAACCGACTGTAGCGCCGAATCTTCGGATTGGTCAAATCGCATTGCGCCAAGTAGTAGCCAGTGCCGTTAGGACAAGAATCCACTCCGAGGATAACCATAGCTCCAGATTCATAGTCGATAGGTACTAGCGCAGGTGCGTCGAGTATTGCTTGCTTGATATCCTCCTGAGCCTTGATCTGTTCTTCTCCAAAGACAAAGTCTTCTCCCTTTCTTAATAGACGAATCAGAGCCGCCGCTCGACATGAGAAGTCCAACACGTATATTCGCAACAGTCCTGTCACGCCCAAGAACGCGCGCAAGTCGGTTAAAGACTGGCAAGGGCCCCACGCTACGATCGCAGCTACTCGTTTCCGATCGGGGATACGTCCATCAGGGGTACACACGTGGCCGACGACAGTGATCTCCGCGGCGCATAATGTGAGCTTCTTGCCGGAAAACGTGCCTCCCGCATGCTTCATCCTCTGTACAATCCTGTTCAAATTCGCAAAGTGCTCCCAAATGAACCGCCTAATTCCTGCATTCTCCGGTATTGTCTCGAAACTCCCGTCTTCTAACTTGTATGTCGAGGCTGGACCCTTAACAGGTACGTCGTCTATATATGGAATAGTGAAATCGGGGATCTCGGATCGCAAGATGTGAGTGACGTCGTCGTGAAAGATAGGGACTGAGTTCGTCCATCCCATAGGAAGTGTAACCAGCCGCAACGAGCCAAACGGAGTCTGGAAGGTCGTCAAGTCTCGAGACCCTTCGTGGAGTAAACGCTCGTCGTAGCCGACATAAAGATCCAACATCGCGCCGCACGGCCTACACGCAAATTGCTCCGCTAAGTGCTCCGGAATGGGTGTAACTCCCGAATGCTGAATCGTAACCTTGTTCAAAGGCTCCAACGAGTGCACTATCCTCAACCGCCCATCTTTCTTCGCCACACAAAACCAACGCGACCGGTACGACGAATTTGAAGGTTCATAAACGCCCGAGTCTATCTTCGATTTGATAATCTTGCAAACTTCGTTGTAGATCCCTGGAGGTATCGGTATGTTCCTCTGAATCCACGGGATATGAGGTATCGTCGGAATCTCTACTGGAGGGAAATACTCCGCCTTGAAACTTCCCCGCTCCGGATCGCTCCACGCAAAACCTTCGTTCTGTAACATCATGAAATGGTGCATCAACTTTCTCTCTTCTGGCCAGAGGAACTCGCCGTCGTGAACCGCATCTACCGCTTCCTTCCTCTCCTCGCTATATCTCCCTGTCGGAATAAACGCCGGTGGTCTAACTTCTAGTTTCGGCATATCTTTAAGGGGGTCGCCGATAATATTTCGTATGATTCTAAACTCTTGGGGTAACGCGCTAATGACTGGTTTGACTTTCTGCGCTACAGGCTTGTATTTCTTTCCAAAAACTGCTACTGGGGGCGGTGAACTAGCCGTTGAACGAACGTCGTCGAACGTGGGGCTGTCAACCGAATTGAAGAGAACGCCGCTTGTGGCAACGCCCTGGTGTAAAGGTGTTATAAGGTTCGTCCATACAGGACTTTGTGATGTTGAAACATCTTTTGTTGAATTCAAGTGAGCGCGTATGAAGGCGCTCGAAGCTCGATCCTCTTCTTTCTTTTCTTCTTTTTCTTCAAACTGGATAAAAGCGTCCAAAATCAAACGCGCGCGGTATTCTTTGCAACTGGAATCGGAAATAGAAGGCGAAAACGAACTAGACTCATGGGGAATAAGGGCATATGCTGAAATGTATACGGGTTTTTCTTTTCTGTCGTTGACTTGGATAATTAACGCCGCTTCTCCCTGGTCTTCTATTAGTTCCTCGAAGCTAAGTGAAAATCCTTCTCCTCTCGCATCTTAGTGAACCTCGCCGGCCCGCGCGCAACCGTTGGAATAGCGAAGGCGCGACCGGACTCCGGGTGGTTAATGGTACAAACTTGTTCTTCATTCGGCATATTCTCAACCTTCGCGTTCGTCAAGTCATCGAAAGGCCGTCCTAGCAGAATATCGTATGCCGGTGACCGCACAACGTGAACCTGGAACAACAGAACGAAGTTCCCTATCTCAAACGGAACGTCTCGCGCTAAACCGAGTGTAGGGTCCCGCTCGCCGTTCGCAGATTGCATCCTGATAGTAACTGTGGGGTCGTAGGGAATACCCAATTGATGGCTAACTGCGTCCGACATGCAAATGATTTCGCTTCCGGGATCCAAGATACATTCGACGTTCGATTTCTCCGCAACCTTCATCGTTATCGCCCGAGACGCCAAAGACTCCTTCTTGCTCTGCAAAACGATACGCTTCTCTCCGTCAACCCTATTCTGCGCCGAATATAACACTTGCGCTATGTCTGGGACTCGATATCTGTCAGGCGCAATCCTCGTAGCATCCAACTCCAAATCCGCCAAAGCCGAAGGTGAAACCAACTCCTCTATCTCCCCATCTCCATCTCCTGCAAAACTAACATGCTTCGTCGCCGGCGCTTGTCGCTTAGGGGTAACTTTGTCGCGGATTCGATAACGCAAATCTGGCGAGAGCGAAAGCAACTCCTCAAAGGTAAGAGTTACGTGAGTCTCCTTTAACGACCGCTCTAAAACCGTGTCGACAAACTTAGCATCTTGAATAGGGGCCTGGGTGTGATACGCCGGATCCTTGGTCTTCCCAATCGCGCCGAGATTCCGATTAACCGGTGGCAAGTAGTTGGCATCCTTCGCTTTCTCAAACGGGTGCGTCGGAGGCTCGGTACTGCTAGTCGACGCACTAGGAACCTCGGTTGTACTCGGTTGAGTCGCAGGGACCGCGGTAACAGCAGGCTGAGATGTCTCAGGTACGGGCGTAGTCGCTTTCTCCTTTCCTTTATCCTTTTCAGGGCTTGCGACGCTAGCGGAGGGCACCGTTGCTCTAGCCGATGGACCCGCGTTCGGTTTCGCCGTGACCGCTCTCAGTCGGCTTCTTCATAATCTCTACACCATCAAACACCAGCTTCTTCGCCTTCTGCTTAGCCTGAAGTGCAAAGATCTGTTGCTGATAGTATTCGATATCCTCTGCCAGAGCCTCCTCTTCTTCTTCACTAACCACCGAAGCAAACGCAGCTCGGGTACCTTCTGTTGTCTTCGATCCTGAGGCCACACTGAAAAACATCGCACCAGCATTTGCAGCGGGCGCTGCATCTGGCGTAGAAACCTCGGTAGGTGCTGGGTTGACGTTCGCTTGATCTCCTAACTGACGCTGCCAATAAGTGTCCACTCGATCCTTCAACCATGCTCCTTCAATACTCCTCGGTACGAACATCCCATTCGGTAAGACCAACTTCCCATCCGCTTTCCTAACAATCCTCCCGCTCCTCAGATAGTGCTCCGCTACGGGACAATTGGCCATGAAGTGACCGCTCTCTCCGCAAAAGTTGCAACGCTCCGTCTCACTTGGTCCTGAACGCCTAGGGAATGCCGCCGCTGTGTAGGGAACCGATGTCGCTGGATACGCAGGCGCTATAGGAGCCGCTGGTGCTGAAGTCGTCGTTGGCGGGACAGGCCCTGCTGGGGGAACATATCTATTCGTCGGAGGGTACTGTGGGGCCGCTGGACGCACTGTGGTGACGTTGGTATTCAATGTATTCACTAGTCTTCCAATCGCAGAAAGGAGATCCTCCTGTTTGACAGTAGCCGAGGCCGTAGAAGTAACTGGAGCGCTTCGTGTCGCAGGCGCGGCATATGACGTCGTAGAAGATGAAGGCCTGTCAGATTTGACCGAAGGCGCCGCCGAATCTAAACGAAAGAAGCTTGAACCCCTTAGAATCGTCAATGCCGCGTCAGTAGACCTCCTTCATAGAAAACCCGTCCTCTGGATCAACGTCTGGATACGCCGACTGCAGCTTGTAACCAATCTTGTCCAACATCTCCTGTGAAAACCCTAAAACGAACCTCCTTCTCTGCTCCATCTCTGATAAACGCCGGTGCTCGATCAAGTAGTTGGTAGCGTTCCTATACTCCCGGAAATAGTTTCCTAGGAGCAAAGGTGTCGTTATCCCTTCCTTTCTCCATTTATCCGTCAACTCCGCAACATCGTCGAGCCTATACTTTCTAGTTTCCTCAGCGCCGGGGTACGAGTCGATAACCGCTTGCTTGAACGCCGCATAGGTATAGTCGATTCTCGCCTCTGGTAAAGACTCCCAAGTCTCATAATCTTCGTTGTCCAGGTACCTCATCGCGTGCTCTTTCCGGGACTGTCGTTCATCAATATTTGCCGCATCCATCAAATGCTCTAGCTCTCGGAAATAGCGGATCAAAGTGCGGGGGTTCTGGGAATCAAAGTTCGGGGCCGAGCTACTGTTCTTTGCGGGCATCGCGGCCAAACGCGCCGGTTGCTGATATACGACGTTCGGCTGTACTTCTGGTTCCCGATAACGCTGGTACTCCTGTCGGATCGGTTGAGCAAGACGCTCTCTTTCATCACGCTCTCTTTCCTCTCGCTCTCTTCCTCTCGCTCTCTTTCCGCCCTTCGTCTAAGTCTCTCCTCCATCTCTCTCCGCATAAACCTTTCTTCCGCCTCTTCCTCCCGTTGTCTAAGCCTCTCTTCCATCTCCGCCTCTCGACGTCTAAACCTCGCCTGTATCTCGTCTTCTTCCTCTGAAACTGATCTCTCCATCTGGACTCTCGGTGAATTTGGGCGCGAAGCCGAACGCTGTGGACGCGGTGGCGGCGCGCGTGGCTCTAATCGCTCCTCTATCGCTCTCTCTTTTCCTTTTCCTACAATCGGTAACACTTCCATGGATATTTGCTGTACTGTGGTGTCTGGGTCTCCGAATCTGATTCTGATCTTCTCGAAACGCTGGATAATACCTTCTTCCTCTTCTAATCTATCTTCTTCGGTTATCTGATGAAGATCAGGTACGCTTTGATGGCTGATCTGATCACTGATCTCGAACTCGGCTAAAAGAGCGGAATGCGCTGGCGTCGAAACTCTCCTACTGTCGGGGTCAAAAGGGGGTCTAAACGGCGAATCGAAGGGTAGTGCGCCGGGGAACTGTCTCGTAGGTTCTTCAAAATAACTTCTATTTTCCGCTTCTATCACCTCGTCAAACAAACTAGCTGATAGCGGTCTTTCTACAGATGGCGACGAAAGAATTGCTGACGTCGAAGGTATTTGCGCCGCTGAAGGAACTTCGGGTGATTCTGGCGCGGTTTCGACTGCTGTTGAACCCTGAGAAGATAACGGAGACGATTGCTGAGAAACGGAAGGCTGGGGCGCAGTATCTATAACAAGTTGTGATCTTCGCTGACGACGCCGGGGCCTCAATGAACTCCTCGGGTGTTCGGTTTCTAGTCCGGAACGTGTGGTAGGAATTGTTGAAGGCTGTTAGAGTGTTTTGAATAGAATAGTTGTTGTGTTCACGAGTGTGAATGAAGTAAAATATCTCCTGTGGGCTTTCTAAACTTGAAACCCCTCGCGGTGGGCTCCAGAAATGATACGCAGCGAGCGCACTCAACCACAAACCCAACCCAACAAACACCTGAAGTGCAGTGGCACCCTCTTAGTGCAGGGAACCGAAGGTAAAAGAAGGGATCGAAGAGGATTGAACGACGGTCGAAGTTCGCTTTTGTTTTGCGAGTCCAGGAGACTTCTCAGACGCCTCGTAAAGTAGTATTTGATTGAATAAGCAGTAGAGGATGAGTGTGGCAAGGAGGGGAACCTAAGATAATCGAAATCGCAGCTAAATGAAGAAACTCGAACTTCTAGAACGCAGTGAATCGCAGAAAGGAACTAAAAACCGCAGTAAGACGCAATCGCAGGACTCAAAGGACGCAACTCTGGACGCAGTGAACTCGATACTAGCTTCAAATTTCGACTCTGAGGGAAAAGGGGGAAGGGAAAATCTATTTCTCTGTCTATCTAAGACAGAATATATATGTTAGTTATT
Organism: Amanita rubescens; assembly: GCA_015039365.1. Taxonomy (NCBI): domain Eukaryota; kingdom Fungi; phylum Basidiomycota; class Agaricomycetes; order Agaricales; family Amanitaceae; genus Amanita; species Amanita rubescens. The sequence goes on along the minus strand of WION01000242.1, from coordinate 19,885 downwards.
TTTAGTTAGGCTAAAGTAAAAGGGAACGGAATAGGTAGCTAAGTAAGTGTCGTGCTGACGAGCACGTGCCGATATTCTATATAGAGAAGGGACTTTGTGAGTGTAAAGTAAAAGAAATCGAAAAGAAACGAAATAAAAGGAAATCTATGCGACGACCGCGGCGCTGACGTTGAGCTCCGAGAAGTGGACTTGAGGATAGCCTAGAATGACGATGGACACTTGACGATACTGGCGCGCTGAGCGGAAAGCGAGACGACGCTGAAATACGGGGGAAATGAACCTTTGCGAAGGTGACCGAACTTCTTTTAAGCTCGGATGTATTCGTTCTGGAGTCTGTTCTACCTCTGGATGATTAAGTAAATCGCGCGGGATATTCGACAACATGCCAGGTAGTCAGGCAAGGGTAGATACAGGGTGCCGGGACGAGCTGGGGGAATATGTCTCCTTTTCTGGTCATGAGGAGGTAGTGGGTGTGGCATCGGTCGATAATGATATAAGGGCCGCCGTGATCGATCTCCAGTCCTCGTCCTGCGATGTGTGGCCTATGGATAACCCTATGAACTAGCTGTCCGCGCCCTAGGTGGATGGTACTCTGGTTGCCTTGCTCAAGACCGAAATACTCGACGCGATTGATAAGGTCGAGCGCGAATCCGTTTCTTCGCCGATCCTCCGCGCTCTGCTCCGGCTCTTCCATCCATCCCCTATGCCTTATCTCGTCGCCGGTACTTGGGGTGACTGTAGCGTGGAACTCTCCTCCTACTAGCGGGGACGCCGAAAGCCGTCTAGATTGGCCGAATATAGGCTCCTAGCGAATGATACCAGTCGCCGCGCCTTCTGTTAAACGAGGGGTACATGCTCCCATAGGGATACGCTGGCTCTTGCAAGCTTTGTATCGGCGCGTCGTCTCCTTCTCGGAAAAGGGGGTACTCGGGTGGAGGCGTCGAAAGCCGCTCGATAAGAGGCCGCGCTCTATCGCCGTTCTCCTGGATCGCGTCGTTAGCTGAGAGTGCTGGGGAACTCATCTGGGAAGAAGGGGAAAGCGTCAAGAGCGACGCTATTCAATCCGAGTCCTCTTTTTCCATGCCGCGTGATTCCGAGGTCGCCGAGGATGATCGCTGATGCGCCTTTTGATGCTCCTTGCCGATCCTGCCTCAGATGAGTCATGGTCCACAGCTCCACGTGATCCAAATGCTCCGACACGCCTAAGGCCTAGGGCTTGAACACAATCGAACCTGTCGCTCTTCTTTTGAGTTCGATCTTCCTTTCCTGCTTCGGTCCGCTTCGGCAATCGTCCTATCGCTTCAGTAGGTCTTCTATTATGCGCGTTTTCTCCGTCCAGCCTCTCCTCCAGTCCATCAACGTATGGGTCACAGAGATGTTGCTGAACTGCTGCTTGAAAGTGGAGCAGATGTACATGGACGGTCCAAAAATTTACTTGAGACTGCATCACGTGGTGGTCACAAAGACATCATTGAGCTGCTACTTGAGAGAGGAGCAGATGTGAATGAAAAGGGATACATATATGGAAATGCTCTCCAGGCTGCATCTGCAGGTGTTGTTGAGAGAAAGGATATTGTTGAGCTTCTGCTTGACAGAGGAGCAAATATGAATCCACAGGGTGGATGTTATAAAAATGCCCTCCAGGCTGCATTGCTTCATGGTCATAAGAACATCATTGAGCTTTTACTTACAAGAGGAGCAGACATCAGCATAACAGGAGGACATTATGGAAGTGCTCTCCAGATTGCATCATTGAACAATAACCAGGGTCTCATTGAGTTGCTACTTGGCAGAAAAGCTGATGTGAATGCACAAGGAGGATATTTTGGAAATGCTCTCCAGATTGCATCATATGCTGGTCACAAAGATACTATTGAACTGCTGTTCAGAAGAGGTGCAAATGTAAATGCAGGAGGAGGGTATTATGGAAATGCTTTACAAGCTGCAGCATATACTGGTCACAAGGACATTGTTGAATTGCTGCTTAACAGAGGTGCAGAAGTGAATCTGCAGGGAGGCAAATATGGTAATGCTCTTCAAGCTGCATCATGTCAAGGTGATGAGGACATTGTTGAGCTGCTGCTTGTTAAAGGAGCAAAGGTGGATATGCAGGGAGGATATTATGGTAATGCCCTCCAGGCTGCATCATGTGGGAAATACAAAAATGTTCTTGAAAACAAGGGCATTGTTGAGCTGCTTCTTACAAAAGGAGTAGATGTGAATGCACAAGGTGGAACATTTGGAAATGCTCTCCAAGCTGCATCGTCCATGGGAAACAAGAAAATTGTTGAAATGTTGGTTGCAAATGGAGCAGAGGTAAATGCACAGGGAGGTGAATATGGAAATGCTCTCCATGCTGCATCATATCAGGGTCATAAGGAGATTGTTGAACTGTTGATTGCAAATGGGGCAAAGGTTGATGTACATGGAGGAAAGCTTGGAAATGCTCTTCAAGCTGCAGTATCTCTTGGTCACAAGAACATTGTTGAATTACTGATAGCAACTGGAGCAGAAGTGAATGTACAAGGAGGATGGCTTGGAAGTGCTCTTCAAGCAGCATGTTCAAGTAATCAGAAGGAGATCATTGAGCTGCTGCTTCACAAAGGAGCAGAAGTGAATGCACAAGGGGGGAAATTTGGAAATGCACTTCAAGCAGCATGTTGTAATGCTCAGAAGGAGATTATTGAGCTGCTGATTTACAGAGGAGCAGAAGTAAATGCACAAGGGGGGGAGTATGGAAATGCTCTCCAGGCTGCATTGGCAAATGGAAAAAAGGATCTCATTCAAATGCTGCTTGACATTGGGGCAGATGTAAATGCACAGGGAGGTCACTATGGAAATGCTCTTCAGATTGCATCAAATAGAGGTAGCAAGGACATTGTTGAGCTGCTACTTGACAGGGGGGCAGACATAAATGCACAAGGAGGATATTATGGAAATGCTCTTCAGGCTGTATCAGGATGTTCAGGGAATGCATTTTCAGGAAATCTTATAACTAAGACGCTGCTTGAAAGAGGAGCAAATGTGCATATGCATGGAGGTCATTTTGGTACTGCTCTCCAAGCTGCATCTGCTTGTGGTCACATGGACATTGCTAAATTACTACTAGCCAGTGGAGCAGATGTGAATGATTGTGGAGGATACTATGGCAATGCTCTGCAAGCTGCATCATTTGAAGGTCATAAAGGAATTGTTGAATTGCTGCTTAGAGCAGGGGCTAATGCCAAGTCCAGTCAAACTGTGCAAGTAGTATGGTGTGATGGATACAATGATGATGATGATGATGATGTGACATCTGATTTAAGCAGTGCTTTACAAGCTGCATCACTCAGAGGACATAAAAGAATTGTGAAATTGATTCTTGATAACAACACTGTCACACATGAACACCTTGAAGCTGCTTTTACTGTTTCCTCAGACAGAGGTTATCAAGATATTGTAGACCTGCTGCTGGAACACAAAGCCAAGCTGATGCAATAGATTTTAAATGCAAAGAAATATTTCCAACCAACTTCCAATGATCAAATTACATACATACATATGATGTGATTGTGGGCCTATGTAAATAAACATGAGAGCTTTTTATTGTTAATCATGGGAAAATCCATGCAGCTTGCCTTTAGTGAGAGAGTTGACCCTGACATTAGATTTGATGGCAGTAGATGCAATACTTGCATGATGTATGTCATACATGTGTATCACATACACAAGGACAGTATGCACTTTCAGATTCTGAATTTTATGATGTACACAACTACCATACTCAAATAGTGGTCCACAAGCTCTGAAATGAAAATGATGTAACCTAGGTTGAATGTCAATGGCTAGCAAGTACAGTGACAAGAAGAAAAATCAATTCTTTAAGGATGAGCTGATAGTGGAAGCACAAGCAAAGCTTATTAGAAAATTTATTAGCAAGAGCTCATATCTGACTTTTGATTTTCAACTGCATAACACATATCATACATGACTATCAACATTCTCTTCCGGTTGATCCAAACACAATTGGAAATCACTCAATTTTGCCTATCATTCACTTACCTATGAGAAAATATCTGTATTATATGTCCACCCTGGCTCCAGCATCTTTCAAAATCCCAGCAATAGCAGAATTGTGTCTCTTCAAAGCAGCCTTTGAGGCATTTCCATAATATCCACCTTGAGAATTCACATCTGCTCCTTTATCCAAGAGAAGCTGGACAATCTCCTTTGACCCAGAGAATGAAGCTGCCTGAAGGGCAGTATGGTAGAATCCTCCTTGTGTATTCACATCTGCTCCATGCTCCAACAAGAGCTCAATAACTGGTAAGTGCTTGTGGATTACAGCAACCTGTAAGGCATTGCCATAAAACCCAGCAGATGCATTGACATCCACTCCCTTCACATTGGCTTCTGCATCTCCCTCAAGCAATTCCTTGACTATGCCTTTCAAGCCAAGCTGGGAAGCATAATAGAGGGCATTGGGATTGAAATCATGAGGCCTCTGAGGTGGGATCTGTTGAGGCCCTTTATCAATGTCATACATTCTAACCCAATTCCTGAGTTGGGGGCTGTCAGGAGTGAAGAGCTGCTTGAGCTGTTGATGAATTGGAGGATTCTCTGCATTGTTGCCCTGTGCTACATGATAAAACCAGTACTGGGCAGAGTAGATGGCCAAAGGGTATCTATCAATGGTACCAGTCTTGAGCATCCCATCTTCATCAAATTGGAGAAGATAGGCCAAACAGCCCTTGGCAATAAAACAGTGTGAAGTGTCTGCATCAAACATAACTGTAGTCTTCTCAGAGAACTTGACCTTGTTAGTCAACAAGAATTGTCTGACAGAGCCATGAGAGACCCTGTACATGTGGGTTGTTGGATCAAGCACCAGGACATTGGGGAAGAGCTCCAAAACATCCTCTACATCACCCAATCTGTAGTCTCCATCAATAATAGGAGGGTCCTGATCAACACTAAACTCTACACCAGTTGCATATTCTCTGAGATCCAAGAATCTTGCACAAAAGCCCATCCAAGGCAATAATCTGAGACCATCTTCCTCTAGACCTGGATGGAATGTAGGGTGAGAGTTGGAAAAGATGTATTGATAGGCATCATCCATAGGCTGATTCATTTCATCCAAGAAAAGCCTCATAGCATTAATGCTACTCCTGGCCTTTTGAATTGAACGTAGCTGGCAAGCAACCCACTGGAATCTATGAAATGTGAGTCCAGACTCTCAACTTATCATGGGACTAGAGACTCACGATCCTTCGTAGCGCTTTGGTAAATATGAATTCAAGAAAGGCAATCCTTTTTCCTTCCATTTCCCAAGCGGAGGTTCTGTCTTGTACCTATGTTCTGTGTAAAGCAACATGTCCTGCCTGGTATCCTCCTCTTTGATTGAATACTGGTGAGTAACGAGAGGCCCGAGCTCAGGGTATTCTTTAACCTCCTTATTGCAAGTGAGGAAAACATGAAGGCCATCCCAACCCCACTGATTTACATTCCTTAAAAAACCTATGACCTCTCCAAACTCCGGTACTTCATCCATGCCATCAATGACAAGATAGGCCTTCTTGTACAACTGTAATGTATCTTTCAATGTCGTCACAATGTCGTCAATAAACGGGGGCTGCTTTCCGCTATCAAACATCGCATACAGCTTTTCGAGCAGGGGGGAACATTTCTCCGTGTATTCAGTGGATATTTGTGCGAGTAGCCCGGACAGGAGCTGCATGTACGTGACCTTTGAAATCTCGTAAATGTCAAAGTAGAAGTAAGCCACTATGGTGTCGCCATTGGCGCATTCTTTTCTAAGGTCTTCAATGACGGTATAGCTGGAGAAAAGTTAGATTTTATTAAGCGCAAGGTTTCTTTTAGCGTCACCTAAGATAGGTTTTTCCACAACCATCTTGAAAGACGTGAGATGCATACGTTGAAGTCATATTTTGAATTGACTTACATTTCCCGCTGAGTAACATGCTTGAATTCGGATCAGTCTTCCATTTCGTGTATTGTTCTGTCTTCAAGAGCCATTCTCCTGTCCCAGGTCCGTGATTAGCTCCCAACAGGCGGTGTGTCGTCAGTGGATCCGGAGCGCCCAGCCAAAAGAAGATATTTCCGTGCTTTCGGTCGTCTAGCGTATGTTTAGCATTCGCTCACCAGTAAAAGGAAGAAACATACCCCACGAGCCACGACGAGCAGCGTGATACAATCTCCCAGTCCTAAGATTTCCACCAACATCTATGTACACGTTGATTATGGAGGAGAGAACAAGCTTCTGTGCTAACGAACCTCTGAGGTACCTATGCTCTCTGTTAATAGGGTCTATAAATGCCTTGCGCATCTCCGCTTCTTCGCGTGGGTCTAGCAACGGCGTGAGACGCGCATTGGAAAGGTGAGAATTATATGCGCACGTTGAATCGTGTCACGGATGGCCACTAGTGCCTCTCTACAAGTTATGAGAAGCCCAGTCGATTTTATCTTGCCATCTCTGAGAATCAAGGAATCCAAGTGTTCCAAAACTATGTAGAAATCGCCTTCGGTGAGTACGGTCAAAAATTGATTTTGGTCTATGGCGAGATGTTAGTCCTATAGCGAAAATAAGAAATGACATACTCAGAGTGCCAACTTTGATTCGGGGGCTAGCGAAACCTATGGTAACGAGCATCTCGCCCAATGTGCGCGCGAGTTCTTCCTGAGTTTCAAGTTCGATCTCTCCTTCAACGTAGGGTTTGGTACGCATCATCAACTTCCATATGGCATACAAATAGTCTCCGACAACGATGAACTTGTCTTTCGGTACCTGTGAGCGAGGTGTTAGCTCGAGCCAGGACGTGTAAGTGATTACACACATCGCAGAATAATACCAAGGCTGCGTAGAATTGCGTGATCGCTTTGGGAGACTAACAATATCGGTCAGAGAAAAAATACACGAAATTTCGCAAAGCCCACCTTGCCTTCCTCTGGCCAAACGCAGGTTGCATAGTTATGCAAGAGTTCGAGTAGCTCCGTAAGCAATTCGCGGAATATCCTGCCGTTTTCCCGGGGAATCGCGAATTTCATGGGAAAGTCAGGGTAGCGCTTATGGATAAGATCGAGGGTAGCCTTCGGCGCGGTGCAATCCTCATACACGTCCGGTAATTTAATGACAGTTTCTTTCTGGTATCGTTCTATGGCATCTTTCCATATACCATCAAAGCCAATGACGGGCAAAGGCGATTCGACGCGGTTCATTGATATTTCCATGGTGGAAGACGATAAGACTGCGGCGGGCGTCAGTGGCGTGAACCCGAAATGGTATCGCTGTAACACGTGACGCAACGTGACAGTGACACCCGCTTTCTTGACGCCGTGCGTTCCGAATACGAACGAGCGATTATTAATGCTGCAAAGATTAGTCCAGAGGGTACGTTTACACCTGCGGTTTCTATTTTTTCGTCCTCAAATAAGGCGCAGAATACCCCTAGGGTGGTCCGGACAGTGCGCCCTGCTGCCCTTGCTTCGGGTAGCTTGCAATTTGCACGAGGTTTGGCGACTTCTTCAGAGCCTTATGACGTTGTTGTCATTGGAGGAGGTGAGCCTTTCCCCACTACTCGTTACGCAACCCCCGCCTCATGTGTTGCTCCCCAATAGGCCCAGGTGGGTATGTCGCCGCCATTAAAGCAGCCCAACTCGGCTTGAAGGCGCGTGGACCGGATCTTTTCATCTGCTCGTTTTTCAACTGATGGCACCTTTTTCAGACGGCATGTATCGAGAAACGCGGCGCTCTTGGCGGAACATGTCTAAACGTTGGCTGTATTCCATCAAAAGCCATGCTCAACAATTCACACCTGTACCACCAAGCTCTGCACGACTTCCAGCGACGAGGCATCGACGGTACGTGTTTCTCTGCACGATATCACTCATCCCCCATCTCACCTCATCCAAAGTAAGCGGAGTCGCTCTCAACCTCCCCAAAATGCTCGAAGCAAAAGACCAAGCAGTCACAAATCTAACAAAAGGCATCGAATTCCTGTTCAAGCAGAATAAAGTCGACTATATCAAAGGCACCGGTTCATTCGTCTCCCCCAATCGCCTTTCCGTCAAGCTCCTGGATGGTGGCGAGGCCGAAGTGGATGCAAAGAACATCATTATCGCAACTGGCTCTGAAGTCACTCCCTTCCCGGGCGGCGCGATAGAAATCGACGAGAAGCAGATTGTCAGCTCGACCGGTGCTCTTGAACTCCAAAAAGTCCCAGAGAAGCTCGTCGTCATCGGAGGTGGTATCATTGGTCTGGAGATGGGCAGCGTGTGGAGTCGTCTTGGGTCCGAAGTGACCGTGGTCGAATTTTTGGGAGGCATCGGCGGTGTTGGTATCGATGAGGAAATTGCGTGAGTACGGGTTTTGGCATATTCAATACGGTTACTCAAGTTTGAGTTAGCAAGCAATTCCAACGGTTGCTGGCAAAACAAGGTCTCAAGTTCAAACTCAACACCAAGGTAGTATCGGCTGAGAAGAGAGACGGCAAAGTCTACCTCAAGGCGGAATCTGCCAAGGGCGGCAAGGAAGAGACGGTGAGCGCGGGTGGCCATCCATTGAATATCATCTGACCACTTCCCCAGTTGGAAGCGGACGTCGTCCTCGTCGCAGTTGGTCGCCGTCCATATGTCGACGGTTTGAACATTGAAGCCGCAGGCGTCCAAGTGGACAACAGGGGCCGCGTCATCATCGACGATCAATTCACAACCTCGCAATCCCACATCAGGTGCATTGGCGACGTGACATTCGGACCCATGTTGGCACACAAAGCCGAGGAAGAAGGTTCATCTTTCCCCCCTCGTCATAATAACCGAGTTGACCTCTCTTTTCCCAGGTATCGCCGCTGTCGAGTACATCAAGCACGGTCACGGCCACGTCAACTACGCCGCCATCCCTTCCGTCGTCTACACCCACCCCGAGGTCGCCTGGGTCGGCAAGACCGAACAAGACCTCAAAGCTGAAGGTGTCAAATACAACATTGGGAAGTTTGTCTTTACGGCCAACTCGAGGGCAAAGACCAACCTCGACACGGATGGCTTTGTCAAATTCTTGACAGAGAAGGAGACAGATAAGATCTTGGGTGTTCATATCATGGGTGCGTCGTTCTTTTGCCCGCGTTGGACGGCGAATGTTAATGGAATGTGATTCTTGCAGGTCCTAATGCGGGCGAGATGATCGCCGAAGGTGTCCTTGCCATCGAGTACGGTGCAAGTGCGGAAGATGTGGCGCGGACATGTCATGCTCACGTAAGTTCCTTTGTTATTGTGCCTTTTGAGCGGCTGTACTGACAACTTTTTTTACGTCTAGCCGACGCTTAGTGAGGCGTTCAAGGAAGCTGCTATGGCTGCATACGACAAGCCTATTCACATGTAAAGCCCGCTATATCTCATTTAGCATACCTCCATAGAGAAACGTGCACGTAATATGGATTAATAATGAACACGAGCTTTCATTTGCATCATTAAAAGTCTTTCACTGTTCCTTTCTGTTTGAGAACAAATCTTCGGATTGCTAGCACGACTGCCGTCGTATCGCGACGCAGCCTATTCATCCGAGATCATCGGACCACCGTGACACACTTGAAACTCCGCGAGGCAAAACCTGGCATGGTCCACACGTAGTCACCGTTGTACGCTGCAAGACACGATGACCGATGTGAATTTGAAAGACGCCAATCTTGATCTAGTGTCAAGAACCAAAGAGGGAGCTCCTATAAGTACGGATCCTGGTGCCTCGGACACCGTGAGCATAACGGTGAGAGAAAGTCTGTGTGGCATTCGCACTTGGCAGTACTCATGTCTTTCATAGATGCATGTTCCGCGTCAATTAAACTTGGCAATTCTGATATTCTGCACAACTTGAAGATGCACCATCATTGCCAGACATAGAATCATTTGTCCACTTGCGGCACATTCTTTACGCGAAAATGGTACTTTGGGCGCTTTTGTTGACAGCAAGCTGACTGGACACGGACTCGATCGGGGTTAGAATGGAGAGTTTGAAGGGGAGCGAATAGTACGGTGAACACGTTGATGCGTGAACTCTACTTGAAACGTTCTCGCTTCAAATTGAAATTGTCGTTTGGAACGGCGAGAAGCCTCGGTTGCCAGTGAACTAGTGGTTAGTGAGGAATGTTGAAGACCCTGATCGCAAACGGACTTCCACTCCCCAGATTGTGGAAATAGGAATAGCGAAGCTCTGTTCGCGAGTTGGGAACACCAGGAATTCTTGTTAAGGCAAATTTAACATGCAGGCGCTCGTTCGAGAGCGATTCCATCGCACTTGCGAACGATCAGGGTTTGGCATGAAATCGCCGTGTTATTTGGGGTCAAGTCAACGGATCCGAATAAGCCACCAGCATGAGGTTGTGAACGTGAGTATTCCGCATGTTAGGGTCAAGCTGCGCTCTCATCTCCGTTTCGTTTCGTAACAACAAAGCATATCTCAGAATCACATCAGCGTCTATTTTGAATTTACTCTGAGCGGTAAGCGGCCCCTGAACTCTCTAAGCGCTAGAACACCAGGGATTCTTGTTAAAACAAATTTAACGTGCAGGCGTTGATTTCGCGAGTGATCCAGGGATCAATTCATGTGGTTCTTGGGGACCAGATCCATAACAACAGTAATTCTACATATCTTGGTCGTCGACACGCAGGAAATGCGTGTATTCCTGTGACATCATAGCAACACTCAGGCGTATAAATGCGCATGCGAGAGACAACCCTCGCAGTACACAAGATTAACACAAGATGGTGAACATTTTCGTGAGCGCTTTCTTTGACCCATTCAATGATTATCAAAACCCTAACGGCGCTGGCACTGGATCCCATAGGATGACGTAAGATCAGCATTGATAGGTGCCATAGTCTCAGCAATAATGAGTGAAATCGCAAAAATACTACCAGGCGGCTCCCTTGTAAAAAAGGTCATCTTTTATGCGGTCGCCGCAGTCGTAGCCATTGGATTCATATTAGTATGTTATGGACTAGTCGGAATTCGTCGACAATATAACTGACATCTGTCACAGATCACGGTTGAAGTTCTAGGAGTGATTTTCATGATTGTCACGGGCAAGAAACTTGGGGAGGGGGAGGTGGCTGGGGAGAAGAAGGAGGTTGGGAAGAGGAAGGAGGTTGGGAAGAGGAAGGAGGGATAGCTAGGAGGCATGCGCACCCCCACGTCGCCGCAGTCGGCTAGCTAGGTACATGTGGAAAGTGTTGAAGTGTCACCAGAATATCTGGCAGTCAGGGGGCTGTGTATTGGCCAACGAGTAGTACTATTTCACATGTCAGCTGAGGGTCTCTCGCTACAACGAACCACTTCACAATTCATGCTATCTCATCATCACGTCAGCGTCTATTTGAATTCACTCTGAGCAGAAAGCGGTTCTTGAACCCCTTATGACAGCTAAGCGCTAAGCGCCGAGCGTCTACCAAAGCGTGCGCGCCTCTTCAATGCAATTGCAACGTTGCACAGGCCACATCCATTCCGCTTGCATACGGCAAGTGCCATGGCTATTAAAAAGAGGACGCACCATGTCCAGCTTCATATTCGCATCATAATACGATGGCGAGCGAACGTCAGTTATTTACACTTTAAGCTCTAACTAAGTCATTGACGCTTTGCAGCGAAACCCAAGCGTATACTTGTTATTGACGGTGGTGGTATACGTGGCCTTGCTTCCTTGATGATTATCGATGCAATAATGAAGGAAATAGCGACAAAGACTGGCCAAAATCGACGTCCATGCGAGATTTTTGACCTTATATGCGGCACATCTGTGGGTGGGTTGATATCGATACTCCTAGGAAGACTAGGCCTGGATTGTCAGAGGGCTATCGACGTCTACAAAACAATTGTGAAGAAACTATTCGGGGAGCAGAAAGATGCCTGGAATATTATCGCAAAAGGCCAATTCTTGGACACCTTGGAATTCGATAAATATATAGCTCAAGAAGTAAAAGAGCTTGCTGGATCACCCGATGCTTTGATGCATTTGGCCGGCGAAGGCGATCACGTCCGTGAAAGTACAAAGGTACGGGAAAGTCTTTTCAATTTCACAAGTGCAAAGTTTGAAAATCTTCGTAGACATTTGTCACGGTGATGGAAAATGCTCCCAGCTACACTCATATCGTTAGCTCATATCCACGAGAACGGTTATCGGCATCCGCCCAGCGCCCCTGGACCGTTACAGAAGCCATAAAAGCAACCACAGCCTCTCCCATCTATTTTTCTCCCATTCGCCTCGAGCTCGAAACCAACAGGATGCAAAATTTTCAAGACGCAGGATTTGGTGGTTACAACAATCCCATATCACTGGCGTCCAGCGAATGGCAAACCATCTGGAGAGAGGAACGCGTTGGGTCAGTTATTAGTTTGGGTACTGGATTACAGAGTTATCTTCCCAATCCAGTACCGAAGACAAGGGTTTGGGGCCCAACACCGTCGTATGTTCGTAACTTGTGCGATCAGGTCCTTCAGAAGCGGCTGCCTGGCACCAAGGGATATGGCGACGTCGAATCGAATCTAGCTTATGCTATTAGGCAGCTGGCACGTATTGCAGCAGATTCGAGCCTTTCTCACCAAAGTATTTCTGTTAGCGGCGCCTCGTTTTGGTCAGCTAGTTTTGTTCATGTGTTGCCGACACTGCTCATTGTTTTGTAGTGAGCACTATTACCGCATAGACGAACCTTTCGGTCTTGACCAGTTCGACCTCATCGACGTTCATCAGGAAGAAAGGATAAAGGATAAATTCAATGATTGGCTTCAGACGGGAGTCATCGAAGATATAGTACAAAGTTTACGCGCTGAGAGCAGACCTGCATCGTAGATAATTTAGGCAATTTTTACGGAACACCAACCTTAATGGATAATGCACTTTTGGGGAGATAGCAACAAGCGAATATCTGGAATTGCGTGGGAGCGCACGGCCTCTAAAGTTCTATTTGGCATTGTTGTTTGAACGCTTCCAATGCAAATGAACACAAACTGCTCTACCAAACCATGTTCGACTCGAACCTTGTTCAAGGCACTGTTCATTTGATGTTCGTCCAGATTTAGTTCAGTGAGTGACCTTCTCCTGCGCAGCGCTCATCTATCTTATTTTAACAAATACAGGTGTTATGACGAAAACGAAGAAGGCTACAGAAGAATCAACCAGCTTTTCATCCTCGGAACACCAATTTCAACCAAGAGAAGACGACGAAGAAGTGTTATGGGACGTCATCGATATAATAGATGAGAAGAGAGCTCAATATCTCGTCAACTGGGCAGGAGTTGATCCAGCAACGAAAAAACCCTGGAAGCCAAGTTGGGTCGCTAAAGGGGACGTGACGGACGACCTGGTGGAGAAATGGAAGAAGCACAAAAAGGAACGACAGGGCTCTGCGGCGGCGCGTAGAAAAAAATGTGCGTTGCAGTATTTCGATGATTATTCCGCTCCTATGATACCTCAGTATTAAGCTACTGGAGTGTCCGCCCTCTTCTGTGCAAGGCATGATCATGATCTGACATTTGCTGAAAACAGCGAGGAAACGTGGTTCAACTTTGTCTACAACTGGAGCGGGGGAAACCCCCAAACCCATGTCGACGCGTATCTCGGTTTCAACGGCAAAGTATTCAACACCGACAAAACCGGGTGCTGCAGGTCCGAGCAGCCGTCGTACGGTTCGCTTGGGTCCTGCCACTCCTATTGAAGATAACCAATCAGTGAGGGAGGAGCCATCCCTTAGCAAGACGGTTTGGTCTGCGAACGGGACAAGGAATGTTCGCCCAATACCAAAGGAGAGCGAAAGACACAAACGAAAACGCGAATCGTCGATCGCGTCCACCTCGTCGGCGACTTCGTTACCCGAAATCATCACGGTTCACAAAGCCAGTCTTAGCACACCACCAGCACGGCCTCGGAAGAAACGGAAAATAGCGTTTACGCCAGGTGACGATGACGACAGCCAGGAAGAGATTCCTTCTATCAAACGAGTCAAGTCCAACGGAGGGAGCGCGGGGGCTCTGTCGAAGAAGCTTGAAGTCGTTGCATCGGAAGAAGGAGATGATGAAGAAATTGTCGCAAAGCCTGTGCTATCCGGAAATACGACGTCTAAGCCCCGTCTGGATCCAGAACCTGATAGCTCAAATCGCGTCAATGGAGTCATGGAGGTGAACGAGTTGTTTTATGCATCCTTTCTCGTTTGTAACTGATGAAAACTAAAGCGAGGTGGAAAACCGGTGGTCGGTGCCAATTCACCTATAAATGGCATACATGATAGACGTTCCAAACCTCCCTCGCCAGTACGGCGCATTGTAGTGAGAGGAGCCATCGCGAGCAGAACGGGCAAGGATTCAGTGGCTCCAAAGACGGCGGGACAGCTCCAGCCAGGGTCACCCCCTTCAAAGCCCTCTCAAACCGAAAAACGACCGTACACACCACGAAATCTTTCACCTGAAACTGTGCGACGGTTGAAGCAGTTTGACGTCGAAATGGAAGCGTTGGAGGCAGAGCAGCGCAAGAGGGAAGCTGAAGAAGCAGAGCGCAGGGCAAAACAAGCCCAGATCCGAGAGGAGGAGGAGGAAGAGGACGACGACGACGACAGGATTTCTCTGGAATACTGTGACGAGTTTCCTGTTCCCGCTGCACCTTTTGACCATCCTCCCGAACCTTCTTCACCACCTCGATCACCTGCACGCCCTCCAGCGTCGAAAGAGAATCCTTTGTCAGCCCCCAAAGTAGCCAATCCTATCCCTCTACGACCGCCAGATCTTAAAACGAAAGCCATCAATAAGGTTTCTGATGACTATTATCGTCAAGGCATCGTCCCCGAGACAGAGCCTGAAGATAGTGGGAATACACAGTCACAAGAACTGTCTTTAACTCAATCACAAACCGCACCTCTAGCCGGATCGCCTCCTTCAATGACTGTTGAACCCCCCGCTTCCCTCAGGTCACCTGCTCCGACACCTGCGCGTCCTACTATAATATCTAAGATGCGACCTCGTACGCCGTCCTCGCGATCCGAATCATTAGCGAATCTGGAGCTCCCCCACATACTTGTAATGGAAAGAATTGACGAAGAGTCGCACTATGCTGACGTAAGCGCACCTCATGACAGCATTGAGACGGACAGCCAGGAATTTCGCAAGAACCGGCAAAATCCTGTTCCTCTCAAAGACGAAGTCAAAAGAAATGGCAAGGCTGGTGCGACTACGTCCGCTCCCGTGCCATACATTCTCGGTGCAAGAGCAGAAAAACGCTTATATGTCGTCGACAAACGTCTCAACAGCACTATCGAGGACATTGAACAGTTCACGACGCCAGAGAAACGTACGAAGGACGGCGTAAAACCGAATGGGGGCGGGAAGAGCAAGAAGACCGGAACATCGTCTCCCGAATCAGACGCGATCCGAAGGCATGGGATGGAGCTCGCGGACGCCGCTAGGCGAGCGAAACTGCAAAGTCGACCTCCGGCGCCCAAGAGGTCTCTGACTGACATTTTACATGATCGCAAGTCGATGGAAAGGGCGACAGCCGCAGTCCGCCTCTCTGCATTGAGCCATTTGCCTCCATCCAGTATAGAGACTCCGTCTAGCTCTATTCTTGTCCCGGATAGTGATCGCGGTCTTCCAGAAGTGCCGGAGGAGGTAGTCCAGGAGATGGAAAGGGCATACGTCAATTTGGATGGCGGGATGAATAGCCGTACGGATGACGATACTTTGGAGGATTCTGGGTTGTCACGACCTGTGGAGGGAACACGAACGGTACTTGCCGTACGTCACGAAGAGGAAGAATCGACGCAGGATTTGCTACAAGAGGCGAAGGCGGCCGTTGATCAAGCCGAAGGTGCTCAAGAGTCGGACGCGGACGCAGTTCCCATGGACGGCATTGAGGTACTTTCTTCCCCGTTGTCTGATGCTGTAACATTGACACGTCTTCATGTTCCACAGGCGCCAGAAGTGATGGCTTTGGACGATAAAATTGTATCTGATATGCTTCAAACAGGCGAGGTGTGTGTCAGAAGGGTCTTTTGAAATTGGATATCAGCTAACGGCCACTCCTAGCCCGAGGCCCTACCAACCACTGACCGTGCAGACAAACTGGTGGCCCTGTTACAGCAGGAGCGTACCCGCAATCAGAATTTGCACGAAGAGATTGCTTCTCTCCGGCGAGCGCTCGAACTGGCCAAGGGTAGTACAAGTTCCAACGAGCTCGGACAACGACTCAAGGACGTCGAAGTTGCACTTGAGGAAGAAAAAGTTGCTTGGAATGCGGAACGCACATCTCTTATGGACGCAGTCGAAAACGCAACCAAGGGGAAGGAGAGTGCCCTCAAAGATATCGATTTCTTCAGAGAGCAATACGCTCGAGCCTCCGGATTCGTCACGTCTACACGCGAAGAAAATAAAGAGCTGGAAAAGCGCGCCAAGATCGCGGAGGACCAGGCCAAGTCTGGCGTTGCTATGATCAAAGCCACGTACGAAAACAAGGTCAAAGAGCTTGAAAGACACATGGAAAAGTGGCAAACGATGGCGACGTTTTTGATTCAGAAAGATTATCGGACGGAGAATGATCAGTTGCGTCGGAGGGCTGCAGAGCATCCTGAACTGAAAGCCAAGTGTTGGTCGCTAGAGGCGAACGTCAGTTTCCTTACCTCGGAGATCTCGCAGCTCGGAAAAGATCGTGACAGGATGGAGAGCGAACTGGATTACTGGAAGCAGGAAGCTGAACGGGTTTCGGCGGAACTTAACAATTCTCGAGTTGAAATGGAGCGGTTCATTCAGGCGTCGACAAGTGGCGAGATGGTGTATCGATGTCTATGGAGAACGGATGAGAATAAACCGTGTGACGAGGTTGTACAAACGATCGAGGTGGGTGTATTATCCACTGAGGTCTTGCATTTCGACTGATCAGTTCTTTTCAGGAATTGAGAAATCATCTTTATTCGGCGGGGCATTTACGCTTGGATTGAATTGTTATAATATTTACGTACTGCAATGTTGATTTAGCATGGGCCTGCAATGCTCTGTATTATGTGTTCTGTGTCGATTGTACAAACATCTCATGAAGTTTGTCACCGGTTCACCTCCTACAACCTACAAGGTCGGCTTTTTTCTTAAGGGCAACGTTATGGATTTCATTAAAAGTGGCATTGATCATGGCGGTGTGACTGATAACAGATCTGTGTAATGTTGGGATTGTCGGCCACTCCACGCTCCGAATGAAATGAGTAGAGAACGTATATAAGCGGAGATGGCGTCTGTAACTATAATTAGAACACGGCCCCCATCTGAAACATTCCCTCGTCGTACCTGCCACGCCCTCGGTTTACCTTGCAGGTTGCTGACTCCCGCTGTCACGCCTACCCAACCTTCACATGTTAAAAAACTGTGTCTCGGCGCTGAGCGGTCGATAATGACGTACAAGAGATGGAGGGCGATTGGGTTCATCTTCGGTGTTCCCTTGGACCGTCGGAGCAGCGGTACCGAAGTTGAGATCGGACCGTCGCCCGCGTGACGGTGACACGACTGCCCGTGAGCGTGACCCGCTGCCATGCATCGGCGGCTTTTCCTTAGTCAGAGCGCTTTGCTTCAATCTTTCACCGCTAATGGCACAAATCAAACTAGGCGACATCATCCCCGAGGCTAGATTCAAATACATTCAATACACACCTGAGCTTGCCGACCACGTACGTCCCTGTTTAACTCAAAACAATTAACCGATATTGACTGTCCTAGTCTGCTTGCGGTATCCGTATGTTTATCATCCTCTTTCAGGGTCAGATCCATAAGGTCAACACGTATTTCAGCCACCACCCTCTCTACAGACGACTGGAGAAACAAGAAAGTCGTCCTCGTTTCCGTTCCTGGAGCCTTCACCGTACGTATCCGGTTTTCCTTCTTATCGCCGTGATCGCCCGAGGGAAAATACGCAAAAACGCTAATATTTCTCCTTAGCCGACTTGTCACACGAGGCACCTTCCTCCTTTCCTGGAGAAGCATGACGAGTTCAAAGCAAAGGGCGTGGACGTCGTCGCTGTTCTTGCTGCCAACGATGCATTCGTCATGAGTGGGTGGGCACGATTCGAGGGACTTGAGGATAAGGTATTTCTCATGACAATCTTTCTTTGATCAATCAACGACACTACCTCTAGATCCTCGCACTCTCAGATACGGAAGCGCAATGGTCGACTTCCCTCGGACTCTCCCTCGATCTTGAACACGCTGGCCTTGGAACGCGCACCAAACGGTACGCCATGATCATCGATAGGCTTATCGTCAAATACCTCGGAGTGCGTTCCCATTGCATTCACCTTTGCGAACCTCAACTAATTAACACCCACTCGCTATCCCAGGTTGAGCCAGGTAAAGACCTCACCGTCTCCAGCGCTGAGGCCGTCCTGGCGCACTTGTAGATTATAGAAATATGCTTTGACACATGCTTGGATCGTCTTAGATTTGGTATATTGTGCTGGTGATTCAAGGAATATACGTTTTCGAGTCTCGTGAATTAACTGTTATTTGTATATTGAGTGCTTTGAGCATTGAAAAATGACAGAAACATGATCTGATCAGCCTTAGCCTTAGCTCGTGAAAATAATGTTTATATGACATGGCGCATCTGGAGAGAATCGTCGAATACAAAAAAATCATTAGCGGGTGTGAATCTAACGCGAGATACTTGTAACGTATGGCCCCCGTGCTAAACTGTCGCCGTCGGATAACCCGTGACCTCCCAGCCGTTCCAAACGGTAACGCGCTTCACGCCAAATGTTGGCAGCACGGTCGTGCCTCCCACGATCGTACAAAACCGCGATTCCTTTCACTGGCTGCGCAACGGTCAGCTTTTCGTCTGGCACTTAGTATTTGGACGCCAGGGCACCGAAGTCTTCTGGCACCATCTCTGCCTCGCTAACATGTGGTTTTCTCGGAGTCGAGTCGACCAGCCGTAGTTCTACTGCACCGCCCAGCCCCGCCCCGCTATAGTTTTCTTAATCCACCTGTGGCTTCTCGTCCCATCGCGCCCCTACCCGCCTGCGATGTTGCCATTGCACCCGTCCGTCTGTGGTTTTCCAGCACTATCAATTCCTCACCCAATTGTGGTGTTCTCGCACCATCGCACCCCACCCACTTGCGGCTTTTTCGCAACATCGCGCACCACATCCAGTTGTGGTTTTCTCGCACCATTTTTCACCCACCCGGCTGTGGTGTTTTCGCACCATTTCGGCCCACCACCTGCAGTTTTCCAGTACCAGAGCGCCCTCACTCGCCTGCAGTTTTCCAGAACCATTGATCCCCGACTCAGCTGTGGTATTCTCGCACCATTGCACCCCCATTCACCAGCAGTTTTCCAGCACCATTGACGTCCCACCCAGTTATGATATTCTCGCACCGTCGTGCCCCACTCAGCTGTAGTTTTCCAGTACCATTGATGCCCCACCCAGCTATGGTATTCTCGTACCATCATGCCCCCACCCACCGCGGTTTTCCAACACCACCCCACCTAGTTATGGTATTCTCGCACCATCGTGCCCTACTCACATGCGGTTTTCTAGCACTATTGATGCCCCACCCAGTTGTGGTGTTCTCGAACCGTTGTACCCTCACCCAGCTGTGGTTTTCCAACACCATTGATCCCTGCCTAGCTGTGGTATTCTCGCACTGTCGCGCCCCCACGCCCACTGTGATTTCCAGCACCATCAATCCTCACCCTGCTGTGGTTATTCTCGCCCTATCAAGCCCCCTGCCTGTGGTTTCCAGTACCATTGACCCTTCACCCAGCTGTGGTGCCCTCGCACCATGGCAGTCCCACTCACCTGCGGTTTTATCACACCATCACCTCCCCGGTCAGCCGTGGTTTTCTAACACCAAGTTCTCCCACCCAGTTGCAGTTTT
>WION01000241.1:0-80492 GCA_015039365.1 Amanita rubescens | reverse complement strand
TTGAGTCAAAAGAAGGTTTTGCTGCTCCCTTCAAAGGCCACACTGCTTCCTCCAATCTAGCTTCCCGTCAGGAGGCCCAACGTTCCCACTCCTACTTCCTGCTCCTTCGCTTTTGCATGGAAGATGTTTTTTTCTCTTGGCCGCTGGACACGATCCGACTATGACTATACACTCTTACCGTCTTTGCGTTCTAGCACAGAACAACGTAATGAAACAATAGGGTCATCTGGTATCTTCGCGGGGACAATCGTTACAACCACGTCATTGATCAAACGTCGCCCAGGGATATCTGTGGCCCTGCTTGTCGTCACTCTCGTTTGCCTCGCAGTATCGTCGTATTTTATGTGCGCGATAGATCGCGGCCCGTTGCCACCTTCATTTGAAAAGTATCGAGAATACGAACGCACTCTTCCGCAAAATAATGAATCGTTGCCTCTGCCGGAAGGAAAGGATGGAATGTATTTACTCATAGAGAACTACTCAACACGTAGTCATCAATCGAATTCTCTATTGATACCGCTTTGATTCTTGCTGGAAGACGTTGGATGGGGAAATTTGTTAGAAGAATTAATTATGCACGCATTCCTTGCTTATTCATCGAAGAGATCGTAGGTATTTCAACAACATCTGACATCCGAGATTATTGATTCGTGGCATAGGCTTGTACTTTACGACTTTATATGGGATCCTAATAGTCCAGATTACACGCTATTTAATGGAAAATATATACCATCCCGACTCCCTATTAGTGTGACCTTTGCAGGTTGCGTACTTTATTTTTTGTCCTGTCGTTCGTTTTTGACACTTTGTAGGACCGATTGCAGGAGGGTCCATGGGCCCTGAATATCCTGGTATACCAAGAGCCGTGTCGAGAGAATATTTCAACCGAGTTTGTTCAGATAAACTTATCATTGACACCGATGGCTTGAAGTGGGAACTTCAACATGCAACGGGCGCCCAGATCACCCGAGCTTGGGTCCAAAAACTGGATGCTATCGGCCACCGATGTATTGTGATTCCCAAAGAAAGTAGTCATATTTACGATAATATGTGAGTTGCCGTTATCTATATGTACGAACATTTCCGATGAAGAGCAGATTGTTCGGCGAGCCACGTCTGCTTGATATCTGGCCAGAGTTGAAACAATCGCCGATTCTTCAGCGATTCGCATGGTCTCCTCTCATAGTGGACGCATATGACCGCACACAACACTTATTTGAATCCAAGACAAATAAATCGGATGCTCTTTCAGAGACTGCGACCCTGCCAAACCACCTCGACGGACTTTTGGTGGTTCATGTCCGCCGATGGGGATTTTCAGGGTCACTGCCAATACCTTCAGAAGCAGGACTGCGGCTACAATGCATTTAACATGTTCCGCGAATTGTCCGATCGATTCGAACCTCCATCAGATTATTGGTCCCGAACTGCATACTACACCCGACCACTGCTACCCTTCTAGCGAGCGAATCATATCCAAGATTGGCAACCGTTCGACAAAACCATGAAACCTTGCGACGCTTGTATATAATGACGAACGACAAGGGGTCATGGCTTGCATCTCTCCTCGAAAAACTCGAACAGACTGCCTCCTGGGAAATGATCACGACCAGTCGAGATTTGAACTTCACTCGGGAGCAAAAATTTGCATCTCAGGCGCTTGATGCACTTGTTGCACAGCGCGCTGAGGCATTCATCGGAAACGGGGTAAGAAATACTAATTGACTGCGGTATCAGTTCTCGGCTAACTATCAAATGACCCTAGTTTTCCAGTTTAACATCGAACATAAACATGCTAAGAATGGCAGGGAACCTTGACCCAGCTTCGACTTACTTTTGGTGATATCGCAAGCATAATCTTATCTTTTGGCGGTCACAAGCGGGAATCGTTATGGCACCGACAGTCTTTTGATTATCTGGAACGATTATATGTATAAATAGCTGGGCGGCGTCGAGAACAGTTACGAAACACGTTTATTTCGGTCGCCAACCCCGTGCATTGGTTACAAATGAGTCGTGTTCATCGGATGATGCACGAGTTTCAATTCGAAGTCTTGACATCCCGTGTCAACCCGGGAACGTGAAACCGCCCTGCCGCTTTGGCCATTTCACAGGAAGAACACCTGACAGACTTACCAAATATTTAAACGAAACCTTTCGATTTCGGCTCGAATCTAAAACACGAGCTGCCAACTGCATCCTTGTCTACTGTCGGCATTATCGTTCTTTGAACCTGGAATTTTCACCCCATTTAAGTTCAACATGCTACTACTGTGGGAATTAGACATCCGCAGCTTGAGCGCTGTTTGCTAATAATTGAATTACTGGTAGGGATCATGGCATAGCGTGTACAGCGTTTCATTTCCGTTCGACTATATAACGACTAGTCACGGGCTTTTCCCCATGTCTTTTACGAGCTACTTACCTCTCCCCACTGCGTTGGGCGCTTATTGGCTCTCTGGGTCCAGAAACAGAGAACGAAGAACTATCAATAAACGGCATTTGCGGGTTCTATTGGTTGTGGTCATAGTAGGGGTAACGGTGTGGTATCTCCAGATTCCTCGTATATTGTTAGACAAATGGACCATTCCGTTTTACGAAGAATATCGGAACCAAGAAGACCATCTCCCTCACTACAGTAATGAAGCCCCATACCCAAACGGTCGACACGCAAAATATATTTTATTCGGTACGCACCAGCAAGGTGCGCGCTTTTTACGCAGTCTCTTTTTTCTGTTTTGGCACTCACATGCGAAGGTGTCGGTTGGGGCAACGTTATGCAAGAGATCATCATGAACGCGTTTTTAGCTTACTCGGCCAAAAGATCGTGAGCGCCCTTCCTGGATGCAGAGGCCGTAAACCTTACCGATACCTACTAGATTCGTATTCTATGATCATTCTTGGAATGCCCCTAATGGTATTGCGACGTACTACGACGATCGACGCATACCATCCAGTATACCACTGTCTGCAATCCTCTCCGGTAATGAGCTTGGCCCTCTTGCAATACCCATGCCCCTCACCTCACCAGGTCCGCTAGTCGGTGGACCAATGTACTCACCTGACTCTCCACAGGCTATCTCGGAAAACCACTTTCGCGAAATTTGTCCCAATGCGACTATCTCCTAAAGGAGTATTTGGCTGAAGATCTAAATGGCGCGACGTTATTGCAAAAGCTGAAAATTTGGATTGATAAATTGGGCTCGATAGAGGATCGCTGCGTTGAGATCCCCATGAAACCCCACAAGTCTTTGACTTCCTGTACGCACCATGATCGTCTAAACAGAGCGCTAATTCATTTGATTGATACGTCAGAACTTTGGAAGCAAAGAGGTACTGAACCTATGGCCAGCACTATCACAATCGCCGATCATCAAACACTTCGGTTGGTCATCTCTTGTATATGAGGCCTACGACGCAAATCGGCACTTATTTGAGTACAAGTCCCCCAAAATGACCCTCGAGCATTCGGGTGAAATTACATCGTTTCCATTCCCCCGTATAGATGGCCTACTTGCCCTTCACATTCGACGTGGCGACTTTGCCGGTCACTGTGACGAACTAGCTAATGGTCCTCCGATTGGAATGGATTTAATCAATTCGACGAGCTGCCGGACAAATTCAAAGTGCCCGAAGGAGGGGGTTGGGTACAAACACACCTGAAAACTTCGCCATTTACCGAAAGCATTGTTACCCCACAGTATCCCAAATCGTCGAGAAAGTTTCTAGCGTCAGGAAGAAGGTTACAGGGTTGAAACGAATATACATAATGACGAATGGAAAAACGGAATGGGTAAATGAGCTTATCCTAGCCTTGCAGACTGCGGAAAAATGGGAAGCTATGTCGAGTACTACAGGTGATTTATCACTTACATGGGAGCAGAAGTATATATCGCAGGCGCTAGATATGTACGTAGCTCAAAGAGCTGAAGCATTCATTGGCAATGGCGTGAGTGATCTTGGAGATTCTGCGCAGATACTTTCAACTGACCGCGCCGTCGTCCGGTATTACTGTTATTGGTTGCGTCATGGGATTAGTGGTCTAGCCTGACGTCCAACACTGTGATGCTGAGAATGGCAGGGAGCCACGAGCCAAATACAACCTTTTTCTGGTAGCACTGCAGGGACACGCGCAAAGAGGAGGGGTGGCACACTGACAGCACGAGGTTTGTAATAGAGTTGAGCAAGAGTTGCGTCACCTGTTCCTAATCTCCGGCACAGATGGATCTGCGGACGACACTTGATATACCCTACATGGTGGCTAATTAGCTAGAATTACCATAATCAGTACTGCGGCTCTAAAACTCGTGTGATGCGAGAGTTTTTCGTTCGCCCACCAACCCCTCTAAATCCATTGTGATAGAGGAAAAGATCCGTGACAATAGAAAGGTGGCCGGGTGATCACATGCCTCGAGAGTACCACCCTCGTTCCTTTGAAGTTCTTTGTCCCTTGCTTTCGGGCCTGAATGAACGTAAGTAATCCATGCCACCGACTTTAAGTTTTCAGCATGGAGCTACTGTACATGCAGGTCCGGAGATTATGATTGATCATGTTTCAAGATCATGATACCACACAGCATCTGGCATCAATGAAAGGATGAGCCTAATAGGATCGGCTTCGCAACGCTCGTGGCACACCCACACAACCACCCATGAGAACTTTCAAGTCTGCTGACCAAATAGTCGCTAATTGGCCTTCAATGATATGGCAATTTGGCATGTGGACCTGTGGCTGAAACCGTCAATCATCTTATCAAACAGAGTGCAGCCACCACCCTGCAACGTTTGTCGATTGCACCGGTTGGCGATAGGTAGTAAGATAGTCTTGTAAGTCTTGTGTGCAGTTAGGAGCGGGAGCGACGATCACCCCGCACCGGGTATACCGGCTGTTCTGGTTGGGTAGTTCCCAAGTGTTAAGATCAATTCCCATTGCCACACTAACTCGTACCGCGCTCCACACCGTACTCACGGTTCGCTGGGGCGGGGTACCGAATAGCACATCTGACGCTGTCTATCGACCTAGAAGAGCTGCCACAACTTGCAAGAAGTACCAATTAATTAAGCTCTATGCCTGATAAAGCTCGTCAGATGATGGCAACTATACCCTCCGATCGGTGCAATCATATCAAAGGTGGGAAAAAGGACGGCGACGATGAGAAGCCGTTGGTGCTGTTTTAGTGTCCGGAGCAAGCACGGGTGGGGTAAGCAGTAAGCATCGTCCGAGTCGCAAAGGCGCCGTTCCGCCGCAGCGGGACTCTCGGATGTCGACATGGTCTTGGGAACGCGCTGTGTGCGACTCTCCTCCTGCGATGCTGTGAAAATGGGCCGAGATCCAAGTGGGGTTTCTCCCAGGAGATAGATGGCCTCGTTCCCAGTTCGCATCACTGGGTTGTGCACCGCCGCAGTGGTGAAAAGATGGGAATCATAAGTAGTCGGCAATATCATCTCAGTTCGCCTTTGTGGCGGTGTTTGCATGTGTGCTATTGCTGTTGCGATGATCCCTAACATGACGATGGATATCATATCTTTGTATTGAGGTTGAACAGCATCAACGTCGACATCTGCGTTTCAACTTGAACTTTTTGTTTTTGACATCGAGACATATATGGATGGCGTGACTTGCTTTGCCGAGGTCCGCAACCGAAATCATCGTCCTTAATGAAGTGTGGGCCAGAACGAGCCCAAGTTATGGAGTGACGCAATGATCGGGACCTGCATTTTCGATCGGTCCAGACTTCAGGGGAGTTCAACAATACTTGTTGAGCTGGTAAGGATAAGTACTGAAAACCAACAAGCGCGGACGGGTACGAAATGTGGAGGCCTAGGTTCTCTAACGCCAAGCGGCGTAGCCAAGAATCAGGATCCCGTACCACACAATCAAAACAAAAGAACCTGAGCGCCTCGAGGTTAACGGAGCATACATGAGCGGAGCTGGAACCAAGCCAACCTTCCCGAATTCCCAGCGCCAAGTTGTGCGTGCATGTGTGTGTGTGTGAAAAGCCAGAAATTTTTTTCAACTGTCGCCTATATAAGTACGACAGACCCGACCATCCTCCGCTGCAACGTGTATCATAATGGAGCATTACAACCGGACGGGTTTTATGGAAGCCTGCCATGACGGCTCCTTGCCATAAATTGTTACAAACCAGGGAATTATCTAGTCACCGTCCAATCCCACGCGTGAGAGGCACCTCCCCAAATTGGCAACTTTTCATTCGAGGTTCTACTACCGCAATCAAGGGCTGTGCATCAGTTTAGTCGTAACAATTGAGTTGTCTAAATCCTTCCCCGCACAGATCGCCTTTTAAGGAGTTGAGAGGACCCTGACCCGCTCGGAACCAGAAGACAGTTAGACACACTCGAATAGGGTGGGAAGACCGTATATGTACTCGTGGGCACAGCAAACGAGGACATGCTTATTCATTGCTCAGCAAGGCTGGATAAACCGGGTCATGGCGCGGGAAGAAACGTCTCGAGATGGACAAGCGCAAGCCTAAGTATATAAATATTCAAACGCGGGAGGGTCGGGACCCGTAGATAAACACCAAAGATGATGCCGAGGCTGCGATTGCGGCCGGCGCAGTTACTTCCAACGTAATTCGAGTTAGTAGAGAGGGAGTTTCAACCCTCACTTACTCACGGCCGCATGCCTGGTCTCTATATCGGATAAAATGAGTTTATGTATGAATGGAGATGGGACAGAAAGCTACCTGCGCCATACATCAACCGAATATGCTGTATTAGTACTCACGAAGGGTGATTGTCATTTAGTATGCCATCGGTCCTGACCCCACAGCAACACCCTTTGCGGACATAAGCAGGCAGCCACAGCACGTCAGCTGTCCCGCACCGGACGGCTGGTGCGCCGGACTCTGTGTCATCGTGGGTGGTCATCTGGTCGGCACAATTGGTGGTCCCGTGCATACATGTTGCACTGCGGTTGACGTGGAAAAGTGGTTTCATAAGGTGCAGGGGAAAAATCGCAGGCCCCAGGCTCGGTGGGGGAAGTCAATAAGCCAAGCGTTAGCCGAACGGGTTTGAGTTGATCCAGTCGATCCTTTTGAATCGCGACGCGTGCGCAGTATATTACACCCTCAGACCTCGAACCTCAGGTCTCAGGTCAGTCATTTACCCTGTGGCATGAGAGAGTACGTTGACTTGGTCTGCCCTGTCAACCAAATACATACTCGGGTCTTCAAGTTCACACTTGAGAGCGGCTTTACGTACCATCGTAATGGAATGACAATCTTGCTGTTTATCAAGCGTCCGGATATGAAAGGTGGTAGAACGATATCACCCGAAGCGTGACGACGCACGAACGCATGTTTTGATGTTATTACGAGCATATCAGCAAGATAAACCGTACGGGGACACGAGTGAGATCCAAAACGTAGACGTACTTGGATTAGCTCGTCAGTAGAAGCTCGACCTGGGCATGATAGGGCATGATTTACATTACATGCGTTTTGCAGTAATAATATAACGGGACCAAGGGGGGGGATAGGTGAGTAAACCCACTTCGCTTAATTTTCCTCACGGTCACAGCCGTAGGGTGTGTGAACGCGGACTCCCTGCCGCGCGAGACCGTGTCATACTGGGCGCAGACGGAATTACGCTTCCACAGCCTCAACAGTTCCGTGGTAGACGTGGGATAATATATGTGCGAGCCAAGAGGGCCCCAGTATCATATATCATACATAGCCACTACTGACCGTAGTAGCCAGACCCAAACAAACCCTCAACCCCTAAGGTCTATATATCTGATGAATATATATGATCCTGCCCCTATCCACACAGCCATCGTAGGCACACACACACCACACTGTGGGACGACCCGACGATGGGGACGGGCAGACAAACAAACACTACACGGGCGGACAGACGGAGTGACGTGACAAGCTTACAGAAAAAAAAAGGTCCAAGAAGAAGCCTATAAGTAAAATATAACGAAGCATTAGTAGCATCCTTGTGAGAAACCGTTTCTACAAGGACGGGGTTACCAGTGAGAGCCCGGCAGGGCCAAACAGGGATAGGTGTTCTCTTGCGTTCACATGCGATACCCAGTTTGGGGACGCGGTGGCTAAAGAATTCCCATGGGAAATCGACGACCTGGGCCACGTCAAAATGGTTCTTCATGCTTGCCAGACCTGCCTCATGCAGCCTTGTTTTTCTCATGCCGGTAGGTACCAGTTTGCGACGGCGTGCATCTTCTTCCGAGTGTGATTACCCGCTACCTGCCTATTTCCCTGCATTCCACACATTTGGGCGCTGCCGCACAAGAAGAACATGTTTAAATGAATCATTGCTACAAAAGGAGAAAGAGCTGAACAATCGGATGTGCCAAGACAGGTGATATATTATTGCATCGAAAATACACTAGAGTTACTTAAATAAAGCATTTACGTTGGTACGTATCGTGAAGTTCGGGGGCCGAGATTATTGACGAAAAATAAGTAAATAAATGCACGAAGCCATGTGTTGATGTTGGTACAGTGTCTTGATGAGTGTGGCGTGAGTGATAGGTATTAGTAGAGACCGGTTATGTATAAGCTAAGTAAAAAGGTGAAATGATGTGGGATAGCGTCCATCGATGATGTGTGGCTGAGGAAATCAAGAAGACAGAAGCCCGGAGGCTAGTTGTGTAAAGGCAGGCGGTCAAGATAGGTGAAGTTGGAAATGCGGAATGCGGATGAGCAGCTGCCAGAGCGGGTGTACCCGTCGAGGAAGGACGCTTAGGTCAACCTCGCGCGGGTGGTGCCATTCCGTCGATTTTAGAGGGCTTCGAGGGCTTCGGTGGCCGGTTGCGTGATGGACAAGAACGGGGAGAAGCAGCCGCTCACTCAAATGCATATTCTACGGCAATAGAGCATGCTTCGTTTTCCTTGGCAGCGTCTAGTCCGTGTTGTCGTAAACTCTGCCGTGTCGAAAAGGTCGCGTCGCAGGCGGGACACGAGTGTTCGCCAAGGGAACTAATGCTCGTCCCGGCGTCCGACGAACGCGATCGCTTAGACGAATGAGACATCTGTTAAAGGAAGGGGGATTAGTAAATCATGTTGCCTTGACACTCGCGTAGACTTTTTTGCTTACAGAATCATCATCTTCGTCACCTTCGTCATCGAATTTACGCTTGAGAGGGTTGTTCTCAGGATCTGTGTGTACGAGTCAGTATTGAGGATGCCACAGGGTGAAATGAGTAACATACCAGAAAAGGCTCCAGAGATGGCTGGAGAAAAGTTTTCTCGCCACGCAAGGATTCGTTTCATACGTGAATCATAAGTTTCTGGTGAAGGAGAGAAAGAGGGAGAAGCCTGCGGGTGAGAGTCGAGGGCAGAGTCGGCATGATCTGGTGGTACATCGGAAGAACAATAAGAGGAACATATTTCATCAGAGTCCTCGTCCGATTCAAGGTAGTCGGAAGAAGACGGGGCGTCGGAAGAATAAGCGTAGGCGGGTGAAGGTCGGGGAGGTGGAGCGGGACACTCGACGAGTTGTATTATCTGTAGAGGTTGTTTGTAGTAAAGGTGGTTTTGAAAGATGAAGTCAGAAGCGGAGTCAGAGATGGGGGCAAGCATGGTCGGGCGGGGAGAGAATTACTCGGGGAGGGGGAATTTAAAGGCGGCAACACGCGCTTTGCATGGAAGAGTGGGAGGAGAGGCAGCCATCCGTCAGATCTATTCCCGATCAGATCACATCTCCCTTTTCATCTCAGATCCAAAACACACTACTCTTATCGATTTCTCAGGTCTGCTCCATTTGCTTAATTCTCCGTATGTATCAACCAAATCCCACCCTCCCCGCGATGATATCATGGCCTCATAGGCGCCAGCCACGACTCTGCTGCCTCAAACTGGTCAATCAGCTCCTGCAACACTTGCCCTTCGCTATGTAGCTGCCGCATTGCAACCAATGCCATGTCCCAGAACCGGAATCCCCGCTCCACCTCCATCTTCGGGTATTTTACTCCCGGGAACGTCTCTTCGCAGATTTCAAGTGCCAACCCCTTGGCCTCTTTCACCCCTTCCGCGTTAGGATCTCGCACTCGTGTCCCATTGTTAATGTGTGTCAGCGCATCGAGATATACCTTTGCCAATACACCAAACCCAGTGTTGACCTCGCTCTGGAACGGTAGTGACAACGCAATGTCCAGAAAGTCCTCCCGCGCCTTGCGGGCGTCGCCTCGTAACAACATATTCAGCACTGTGACCTCCAAAAGCGTTCGGAGTGCGCGCGTGAGAGACCGAACAAACGAATTGAACACAAGTAATTCCCGAGACAACGGCGCAGACCATGGTTGAGCCTAGTGTTCTCGTCAACAATTCATCACATGTGATTCCCCTCTCTTTCTCTTACCTTGAAATTCAAGGGTACAATGCTTAATACTCGCATCACCAACAGCATGCATGATTTCTCTTCATCTGCGGCGCATGAGGTCTCTCAACTCCGTTCATATTCCGTGAGAAAATAACGTACCTGTTCCAAAACTGGGTCCTCCACTGAACGCACGTCCAGACCACAGATGGCCGTGCATAACCCCAGCTCTGACCAATTCCAAAAACAGATACAGAGGGTCTTGGAACTTGTCGTTGACACGCGCCGGCTTCAATGCGACGTACATTGCCCTCGCAAGGGGCGAATGGTAGTGGGAGTTCAACAAGAAACTACGTCAATGTCATTAAATCACGAATGTCATTTAACCTCCTTCACTCACCCCCGCAGTTCGAGGAATCGACAAATAACGTTAGCGACAAGCTCATCTTTCTTGTCGAGTGGTCCCTGTGAAGCGTTCGATTTTACCTTCGTCCGTCCCGCCAACTTTTCACTAGACGTCGCTCCCAGGCATAGAGCGAAATCAATTGTTGAAGACTTGATCACCGTTAAACTCCTTCCATTATGAAATCATAAATAAAACAAGCTCACATTTTGCCTTCGTAATTCCTCTTCAACGATGCTGTATGGAACATGCCACCCAACAACTCGTTCGGCGAGCTGCGCCGTCGGATGGGAGTAATGTTGTACCGGCTTTTGGTTGTGACTATGTGGGGTTCCTTGTTCGAACCAGAAATGGCCAAACACCTTTCGGTTACTCCAAAATGAATGCGAGACACTGCTTATGAGAGCAAGTGCCGTCGCCCTCGGTCCGGTTTGACCGTCCGTGATCACTTCTTTTACAAATCGCCTATATTCAGTGGTTTCCCCGTTGTCTAAGGGCGGATTCTCCACGATCTGTCCAGTTGTCAACCATACTAGCGCTTGGGGACCGAGAAGCCCACGTGACAGATAGAAGTAAATTTCATCGGGTAACCGGTTCGTGAAGACCTCGTGAAGATCGCTAGGAACGTCGGTTGCGCTTGGGTGGTGATAGGAGTGATTGTGGTTTGGCGGCGGAGTCGTGGCCAGGGGAAGGGGCAAAACCTGCACCCTCAGAGGAGATAATCAAAGAGAATTTTACCATCGCACGTGTACGAGCAGTAGTGGTCGGGGTATTGGATGTTCTTCACGGCAGGATGGTCGGCAAAAGCGGCTACCGCAGCGTGACCGGTTTTGTAATACTTGACCATGTCCACCGTTGCTTTTAGCGCACCTTCTTGGTGCGTCGGAGGGAACGAAGGCGAGTTGTCGAACCCAATGAGGATGCTGACAGTCGAAGGAACTGATCCTCGGTTAAGCCTATATCTTGTAAGAGAGTTTTCTTGGATAAAAATGTGAATGACGGGTTAGGCGAGTTCAAATCGAGGCCCGTGATCAACTTGTCAACGCCAGCCGGATAAAGAAGGGTATCACTGGAAGCGTATATAGTGTTGATGTAACACTTGGGGTGGCGTTGCAGGTATATTAGCTGGCACATTTGGTCAGTTCATTTGAAGTGGATATATGCAAGACATACCTGCGCCCATGCTAGGTACGGCGCAACGATAAATTCAACGTTTCGATGACGAAAAATGCGCAGAACCATTCTCCAAATATCCCATTGCGAGAAGCAGCTCCGACCCTCAAACAATTTCGTAGCAGCAGTCTTCCTGACCCTCCTCATATTTTGCCCATGCATCTCGCCTGTCCCGACAAGCCTCGTTGATCTCGGAATAGTTTTGGGTCTTCCAGCGCTTGTTAGGAATAAGGCCAGGGAAAACAAATACGGGTTTAATATGCAGCCTTTCGAGGCTGCGCAAGTCACTTTCTATGCGCTGGATGAGGGCCAAGGGCAAACCACCAGTGGCAGCAAGGAGCGGCTCTCGAGTTGCGGGATTATCGAGAAGGTTTTGCAAGTAGTACGATGCATCTATTCCAAGACGCGATTCAGAAATGATGGATAAGGGAAGTGTCTGGAACCCTTTGCGTTCATGCAAAAAATCTACGACATTTAGTTAGATTTTGGTGTCTAATGAGATTGTAATCGTATTCTTACTTTCGAGATGTTTGATTGGCATCGGATACAATGAATACAGTACCTGTATGCGTGCACGAGCAACACTTTTGCCAAGTCCGTTGGCGACACGAAGCGACAACAAGCTCAACGCGCTTGATTATGTCAGCAAAAGTTCCCACATGCGGCCCCCCGAGCGCATAGTACTGTACAGTGTGCTTCTTCCTCGGTACCACGGAGCACGACGAAACGTAACCACTTTGCAACACCTTTACCACTATATGCTCAAGTGCTATCTCCAGTACTTCTCACAGTATCAATAATGCCATGGGCTCTGTTTATTTCTCGTGACCTCGGTCCCTCTAATACTTGCTCCCCGTCCGATGGCCAAGGGTCGTAACTCCAGCAGTGTCAAGTGTCCGACGCCCGCGTTATTTGCGGCAGCTCTGCGGATATCCTTACTGGGATACCTTTGCTTCCACGATCGCATCAAGGATGACCCGGTCATGTATTGCAACTCATGTTTGGTGCGGATTACAGACGAATGGCAGGTCACGATGTCCGAGAGGGTGCCGATAATGCGCCTTGGTCTAATGATCCTCACACTATAGCCAGGCCCCCGACGCTGCATTGTGCCACCAACCTAACAAGACTCATGGGAATGAGCCAAAATTCAACTCTTACGCTGGTCTAGACCTACGCCATATGCCGTCGGCTACATGCTTACCCTCTACCTCATATAAGGACCCCTGCTGCTTCTTCGATTGATCGATATAAATCTCTTCGAGTTTCCCCGACTATCGAAAGAACATCAGCGGCTTCATGCTACTCACTATCAAAACGCACCTCTCAAAATAGACTCATCCCCTTCGTTTACACACGTTGCCAATTTACCTGGCCGCGTCATCTGACACTCTCGGATACTCCATCATTGACGGATAAGCTCTCACTCGTTTGCGGTATTTGAACGTCGGTCCAAAACGTGGGTACGATAATCATCCAATGAAAATGTGTACGATCGCGGTGATGTCAGGCAACAGCTGCGTCATACATTCCGGTTTCAAACTCAATATAGCAATTTGTTTTTATTCTCACTTGATCCGGTCTGGTACGATCTTCTAACAGCGAGGACTATGGACTCTAATTACAAATTCGGTGTTAGGTCGGTGAAAGAGGTGGCGGTACTCCCCAAATGTATGAATTTATTCTCGATATACGCGAACGAAGTTGGTCCTAACCATACTGCTAATGAAGTCGTTATTTGTACCAACTTTATCCGACAATAGGGGAGGCCACTCCATTTGACTTGTTCAAAGCGATCGCAAGCTAAACGAATCAAAATTAGTCCATGTGACTCGTTGCATCCTTTGGGTAAGCCTCAATCTCACAGCAAAACGTTCACAAGTGAACCACCTGTAACACAAACCTGGTGACCCAGTGACCCTTAATGTGAGGCATCTCTCACAGTCAACTTGTGTGAAAGACGTCAATTCTTACGATCGATGCGTTACCAAACATTGAGCAATGTTCTCGTTCACTAGTACGCCAACTGTTATATTACTACTCTCTTTGGATGGATTCCCATTGCCAAACTACTTTCGGCAACGATTGATCCACTTGTTTTGTGTCGGTCCTTATGGAGAAATTTACAGGCCCGTGAAAGTCACACCCCCCTGGGGTCCAGACTGAATGCCGACAAATAAGAGAATTGAATGTGAGGTGCACAGGCTTGCACACGCAGTCACTCAACAGGCGCAGCCTGGCCCAAACTTGGGTTCAGGTTTTCCTACTCACGTCACAGCAACAAGGAAGGTTTTCCACACCATATCCGAGCCCTCCCACCTCGTGCAAAATGTTTCGTCATGATTTGTTATTGGCGTGGAATGCACCCATCATGCGGGTTTTTCGGGACCACATTCGATCACCTTTGTTATACTCTTTTTCCACTTTGGCAGCTGTTCAATGCCACGAAGGGATGAGAATCAGATCTAAATCCGCCCATGAGAAATTTATTGCATAACTTGCATTGTGGGATCAAACGCTGATGCAACCGACTCGGACGAAGAAGGGATTCATAAGTAACTGGTCCTCTCGTTCAATTAAGTAGTCCACTGATGGATGGACTAACAATAAGGTGTGATTGCTGGGAAGGCTTGAAGCGTCCTCTTTTGCTTTCCTTTTCCTTTGTTCTCTAGAATGTACTCGAACCGTGAGTATTTTCTCGGGGTGTATAATTCGTTTCCCAGTGATGTTCGGCTCGCGCGCTGCTCGGGGATGCTAAATACCATTTAGCACACCAAGCCGCCATCAGGCGGACACATGTATGAGAAAAAGGCACTACTCCCCGTCGTGAAACCCCCCAAGATCCGTTGAAACGTGTAGTCTGAATCCAGTTAGTGAATTAGGTGTGAGAGAGGTCCCTGGCATTGTTATATCGTCGAGCTGGGACAAGGTGATTACACACATTGTCTTTGTAATGCGTGCGGCGCGGAGTTAGGGACGCACAGCTAATGGGTCCCTAGATAGCAAGAGTTCATGGTTCCTGGCTACTTAAGAAGCCGGTATAACCGAGCGCGCGTCCCTTCCCGAGCTAAAAATCAAGTGAAGATGACATAAACCCATTCATGTACACAGAATGTATCCTCACGACTGAGGTGCGTGAGGAAAAGTACGGCGTACAGGTAGCGCCGATTTGACACATGTCGGTTGTTTTCTGCCACTATATTTGAGTCATGAATGCATGACTTTCCTGAGGACCTAAATAAAGATTAGAAGGAGCTCCTGCCCTATTCTCACACGTAGGCACACCTGGCAGCTCTTGCTCCAACGGGCGAGCTTCTGTGTTGTCACGTTAGGCGGTGTTTCCCCATCAGGCATGATGTGCAATTACACGTAACTTTTGATTAGTTCTGCTACATGACCCTGGGGAACACGACAAAACAGACCCTGATCATGGTTCCACTACTTATCAGGCAATCTAACAACAACCAATAACAGACGAGATTGATCAGTATTCGCGGGAGCGGTCCTAAGCACCGACGTACCGCTCTCCTCAGGCGCTTCACGCTTTGGTTGTTTAGCAACACAAAACCATATGTAATGTGATAAATCCCATATTTCACAGAGCTGGGAGTTGTCATGTCAGACATGTCCCAACGATCACTCTTTTTTTTTTGGAAAACCCGTGACGCGCTAGTTGTGAGATCTCGGTTTGATTGGTATCGAGCACTGATAAGAACTGACATAAAGGAGTTGTGTTGTATACATATCGATTGAAACGAACGCCCCTCCTACTTTTCAGAAAACAGATAGGAAAGAAATAGATTTGCAATAGCAAATCCGAGGAGATACCAAAAACTGATATCGTGAGATAAGCTTAAATGCAAAATAAGAAAGAGTGAGAAAAGCCTATGCCCAAATAGGTCCGTTTTAAAGTTAGTGGGACGGCGTGATGGTCGGGGGCGAGCAAGGATCCTCTGCGCCCGAGCATCATCATTTAGAAGTTTTCCGTCATGACGCAATTCGGGGACAGTGGTGCCAAAAAACTCGACACAAACAAGGTAGGCCAAAATCTGTTTGTGGTAAAGCCCGTTGGGTAGTGGGAGTAAAACGTAAAGACTGCCAGATAGTGCGTTGGTTCTCCAGTTCGTCGGTCCCACAGGGTGGTATGATGGATGATACGTTCAACTACTTCCATCGAACATATACATTTGCGGTCTGATGGGCTGGGGTTACAGCGAATGAGGTTTCGGGACCAGGGTATGTTGTCAGACAGCGATGAGGAACCATCCTTCGTTAATCAAGTGCTTGACAGAAATGATGGAGCGCGCATCCCACTTACTACCCGTTCCTTGGGAGTCAAGCGATGAAACACTACGTTCAGGGTTAGACTGCGAGGTTGAATCTCGCGTGTATGTCGGAGCAAAGAGGTGCCAAGGTGGTCGGTCGTATGTATCAGAACCAAGGTGACTGAGATGGATGTCTTTCTATTTGAGACCCTTGACAATGGAAGAGAGTTAGCGGTCGCTTGTCATATGGTTGGCGAGGACAGACCGAGAAACGTGCATCTCCAGTGAGATTGTCAGGCCATCACGTCAAGTGAGGCGAGGCGATAATAATCTGAAACGTATGATTTGCGGTAGCTTATTTGAAATTTGACGTAACTGACGGAGTAAGATAAAGATACGATACCAGCGTTGTGTCGAGAGCAACGGACGTTGCCCTGGATACGATCGCCTCATGTTCAAGCCTGTTAAAGCTGAACCTAGCTGAACAGCCTTTCTCTTTGGCAGTAAAGTGGCTTATCGCGACATGCTGTGTCGGATAGAAAATGAACAGATACTATTGATCCGGTGATGCAGATTAGATGGGGAAAGAAACACATACCCCGTTCCAACTCTAATGTCGTTGCAAATAACACATGAGGCAAGTTGAAAACCTTGTTGCGAGTGGTAATCGGAGATTCCGACGACAGCGCCTCTTCAATTGACATCGCAGCTCTTAAAAATCCCACAGACACTTTCCCTGATATCGTTTACTTGGTGAGTCTGCCATGCTGGTGATGGAAATCATCAGACACTGAACGTGACTCGCTCAGAGGGACAACTCCCACGACCGCATGCCACATTCGACAGGTTCCCTTGCAGGGACATATCCTTTTGTGTAGCTGAAGCCCTGATAAGATATGAAAAAAACAGAACCGGTCGCTATTGAACTCTTCTCCAAACTCCAGGTCGATCGTAGGATGTAATCCGCGCTAGCGCTGTAGCAGTGCATCAACGCGCGCTGGTACCAGGTAGCATCAATTAAAACTATGCTTAGGTAAGAGTCGACAGTAGTCTGCCTGAGATGTATGTAAATTAACAGAACGTCTAGATTTCAATTGATTGTGGAGACGGGTCCCGCGTCTGGCCGCCATAAATCCGAAACTAAACATTTTGGGGTTATAGAAATATTGGGGAAAGCAACATGCTGCATCAAGGGAAGTGAGGCGAGCGTCCTTGTTAAATCTGTCAGTGATGTCATCTGGGGAAGTCTTGGGGAAGCTTGCAGCAACACTTTGGGGGGGGGCTAGGACTTGTCCATAGCTGTCCATGCAGGCATGGTCCAGAATTTCGGCATGCCATTCAGCCATTGGTCGAAGAACACGGGAATGGGGTAAGTGGAAATGAAATCGATATTAGTTGGCTATAATTTACACATGCTCGGGAACTAGCTCGAATGGCTAAGCGCTAAAAAGTGCTCCGCAGGAGTAACAGTCATGAATTCTACTTGGATTCGTGGTACTATGGCTCGGTATTTGCTGTTGAGATGAATGGCCACGTCAAAGGGCCCGGCACTGGTCTTGGTGCGGTGGCAGATTATGACCGCACAGCTATGATTCTGGGAAAATCGATGACAATGTGCTTTTTCGCCATTGGTCGAAAACGCCACCGGTGCACGTGATCGCCGGAGAGTCAGCCACGCCGACTTCATCTTCCTTATGAGAAGGTTGCGAGAACGACGAGTTCAGCGGCTGGGTCATGGGAGGATGTGAGGCTGGGGACGCATGGCGAATTTATAATCTGGACAGCAGTAGTGGGAACGGAAGAAGAATATGAAGTGAAACGGGGGCGGTGGAGGCGGAGGGGCCAAAAATAGACGTACAAGGAGCTAGTTTTCCCAGGTCCCCCTTAAACTCACACTGGTACCCATTCAAGTATTCTGCCGCCAACTCACCTTTGTTCTCGCCAGCACACGACTCGCAGCCGCAGCCCAGTGCAATACTGTACCGATGAAAGGCTGCTTGAAGCAACCCTCACCAACCCCAAGCCCGGGGCCCGAGTGTGCAAACGCTCGGAAGTGTGTTGCCTTCGAAGCTGATGGATCCGAGCAAGTCTTTTTTGCGGACGAATGGGATCGAACCCCCATAGAGCCCGCCCGCAAGTTATCTTACCAGTGAGTCCCTGCTGCAACGCTCCCACACCGTCTTCTCCGTGTTCCGTCTCCAGGTTGTGGAAACTGATCATGCTCCGCGTTTTTACCTATGTTTATGCAGGGACTTGATGGAACTGAAGGAGATTCAACGATCTCTACCCTTGGCAAACCAACCTCCGGATCCGATCTTGGGAAGGCCAGGCCGGCAGTATCTGTCTACGGTGCCCATCGGACTCCTGCCTTTGCTGCCCCAAGCGGAGCCTGCCGTTGCAACCCAGGCTCCCCTTCAGACAACGCCCCACGTTAGTCCGACCAATTACAACTTGGGCCTTACCTCATTGCTCTTGCAGAGGCGAATCACATCAAGGCCTCGTTCTCCTCCCAGTAACCACCACCAGTTACTGCCCTCTAATGAGAAATTTTCAAATCCTATGGCGCAACGTCCCCGGCCCAATTTTGCCTTTCTGCCGTTACTAGATACACCGACTTCATCGGATACAAACCCTCTTCCCTCTAATTCCTCCTCCCGTAGCGCATCTCCTGACCTTCCTTCTGATACGGACCAATCCCTTGATCCACCGACTCCCTCATTGACCAACGCATCACTGGACAGCAGTCCCATGTCTCGTGCATCATCTGGATCTCCGGAACCCTCTTTTCTTCAACTCCCCCCACGACATTTTTCCTGCGGGGTCGATAGATATTATAACCATCGTTTCGGACCGAGGGATTCTTATTTCCCTGATATGGATGACGATCATAGCGAACACGTTGTCTCACATCGCCCCGGCATCGAGCCGTCAAATTTTCACTCCGAAAAATCATCCCATTCTTGCGATGATGCCCGGCCAGTCAAGCTCGCGGAACCTCCAAAGCCTACCCGGAAGCGGAATGTAATCTTCGTGAACGATGTGGAGATAGAATTGGACGATGACGAAGAGGACGAAGAATCGCCGGCTCTGGCTCCCGGCACTCCAGACGATTTGGACTCGCGATTGCCTAAATTGCCCTTGTATGCCACACGGAATCCCAATTGCAGTAAAAATCTGAAACCGCCAGAAACGGGTACTAGCGCTGAAACAAAAGCTCCTTGTTCCACCACTTCCGATCACCTTATGCATCCTGCTAATAACGAGGTTGGCGGCTTTGGCTTGCACATGCCTTTGCGATTCAAGCGGCGCCTTCCTTCAATAGACAACTCATCTGATTTCATCTATACTGGGAGGTCATAAAACTATTTATTACGCCACAGGGGAAGATGCACTACTGGAATTCTGGTTTCCCAATTCGTTAGATTTCTCCGACCATTATCGCCTGCTTCGCCGCGCCCTAGATTTCTAGATGTCACACCCAGCATCTTCAATTTCAATTTCAGCATCGCGCCCTTGCAAGTCTGTTCCTTGAAGCCTACCAGCCGCCTCGCGTACCATCATCCATCGCATTGCGCGTCATCTTGCTCTTTTCCAGTTGACTTTTTGTGGAATATATACCTACCATTTCCCTGCCATCCATCTATCCTTGTTGATCGAGCTGTTCTCGTTGCATATATTCCTTGGTGTTGTGTATCATCCCTCTTCTCTGTGCTTCTTTCACTATCGCTCTATTTTGGTATATTATAGCTTTTTACGTGCTACTTATTCCTGTCCTCCCGTCCCTTCCCTCCCCGTTCACGATTATGGCGCATCCATTATTTCCTCCTGGTTCCGTTCCATCCATAGTAACGCCTGCCTGGTCTCCATCTCGTATAGCCATTTTCATTGTCGTCTTGGCCGTGTTGCGTCGGATCCTGAAGCAAGTTTTTTTTTTTCAGCACGTAGGACACGGTGGGTGGTCAGGTTTACTGAGACGATTGACAACAAGAGGGTTGATCCAACGCTTTTCAATTTATCCTTCCAGCTGTCAACTTGTCATCTGTCAACATTTCGACGTCCTTCTAGCTTCAGTCAACATATTCAATATTCGAAGGTTCAGAAGTGAGACGGTTTCTAAGGATTGGATTTAACAATGATTGACAACGCGAAAATGACGCATACCTCAACATACAGGCGTACAGGTACAAGGTTCCATTTTCATTGCTTGGCTCGCAACATGCCGCTGTGCTGCATACCCCGGATTGTCAAGACCGCACTAACTCATGTCAACTAACCCTGATAGGACTAGAAGGAGGGACTTACGGCGGGCACGTCGACCTGGTGTACAGATTTCGAAACCGCATGCCCACAGGTTCGGGGAGTAGAAAACCAGGGCCGGTGGCCTGTGTTTTCATGACATTGCCTTTGGCATGTTGCAAAGGGGTTCCCCGCACCAGCGCCGCAAGGAAGAGGCACGGACGGTGGTGGCAGGCGGTGCAGCGCTCGTGCCTTCAATTGACCTTTTCGATCGTCAATTAAAGTTTTTCCCTTTTGTTCTTCTGCGTTTTTTTCTTTTCTCGCCACCCTGACATTTAATTTAGTCCGGAATCAGCAGTGTGACCTAGCTTCTGGGGTGTGGAAAGAGGCATGACAGGTTGACCCTTGTAAGTGTTACACCCGAATTGTAACGTGCCTCGTGTTGTGGAGAAGGTTAATTGACTGGACTTCCCTTGGTTGTAGGGTCCAAAAAGCGTCGGTTATGGTGAGGGATTACTTGTAGCATAATTGCTAGTGGTCGTCGCTTGTGGCGCCGATGATAACCAGAGGTATTTTGTTTTACCGATACCCGTAGCTTTGGCGGTATGCAATACAGTAACTTGGCGGTTAAGTAGAAGACTCGGATGTAAGCGGATCAGCGTTTCAACACAAGTAAATACTCCCCACGCCTTCCGCTCATTTGGAGGCCTCGAATTGTGGATGCTTCTGTGCCAACTGTCAGTTTGACACCGGAACCGAATCTTCGAAGTATATTGGAAGGTTGAAGCACATGATACATACTAAACGTCAAACGTTAACAGTTTTTTTTTCTTCACTTGAAGCCTGTGACCTTGTTCTCTATTTAGGCGGTTCCTTTATATTGGGTTCTCGCGTATTC
Source organism: Amanita rubescens (assembly GCA_015039365.1). Classification (NCBI taxonomy): domain Eukaryota; kingdom Fungi; phylum Basidiomycota; class Agaricomycetes; order Agaricales; family Amanitaceae; genus Amanita; species Amanita rubescens. Next base: position 59,209 of record WION01000241.1, on the reverse strand, counting down.
TAACCTTGCGAATTGTGGTGCAAACTTTGTTGTGTGGGTAATTCCGTCTAGGTTGCATTTAGCGAGGCTAATCGGACGCAGGCGCTAGAGTTGGCACCAGTGATACTTGATGCATTGAGCAGCTGAGCTTGGGACAAGGACCGGAAGGCCGAGACAAACATATACTCAATGTCACGCCCGCCGTTGTGAGGATCCGTCCGAGACAGCACGTCGTTGGAGTGCTGCGGAAAGAATGTTCGGTTTAGAGGCGCACGGACCGACATACGGTGGTAATTTCCACCAGTCATTGGCGCAGGTGGCCATCGTTCACATGCTTCTTCTTGTTATTGGCAACGCCTTCCCATTTTGTTTTCACCTTTGATCATTTTTTCCCACATGGTTGAATCTGCGTACGTTCAAATCCATTCTAAATCTAGGCAATGACTCATCTCTAGTGTCACCAGTCCACGACCTTATGCTCGTTTCTTTCTAGATCGTTCAACAAGCCCTGTCGCCATTCAAGACGAAGTACAAGCAGAACATACCATTATCTTTAGAAATTGCTCTTCAGCGGTCGCCTTGTGAAACAAGTTTTCCTGCGAAATAGGACGGCATTCGTCAGTATCAAGGAATGCAAGTCTCGTTCCCATCCTTTACTGGGTAGAAGGCTTGTGCCAGCGTGAACGGTCTATTGTCGGCGTTCAAGATAATATTCATTGGAAGTAAGTCCTTTCTATTGCTCTCGTTGCACTTCCCGAACCAGTTCATAATCGTGTTCAAGGCGTTGTGGTTTAACGCGTAAAGGGCATCAAACCCACAGAAGTTGCTCTTTGATGAATCATCTTGTAGAGCCAAGCTTTCCCTGTCGCGTTTGCAAAACGATAGCAAATACTGTTGGACGAAGCAAAGGAAGAAAAGGCGCGGGGAAGTCACGATGTCTGTAAGTAACTCCCGTATTCTTTGTAATACTTGTGCCAAAAGGCTTCCACTTCAAGGCATGACAAATGATCAGCGGTTTTTTGTCTATTGCTGCGCTGAGACGCCGTTTTCTTCATCCGTCCGCAATCCTGTTCAAGGCTGTATGACTCAACACGCTCATTGCGGTTTGGACAACCTTCAACTGCGCGTTACCTCGAGTTCTCTTGTTAACTCGATGGTCAAATGCCTAGCAGATTCTACTTTCTCAAGCAAAAACCCAATTACTCCCTTGTCCTACGTGCAATTCATCTTAGTATTCACTCTCGTTGCGGCTTGTCGTTCGAAATGAGAACCAGTTTGATACTATTAAATCTATGTGTATCGTATAGATACCATCTAATCAAGAATGAAAAGTCATTCTTTGCTACTCGAATAAGAGTATTGGTAAAATAAATAAAAAAAGCGGGTATAGGATGTTCATCTGCATGTAACGCATGCGATGACATCACTCTCGCCAACACCTGTTGTAGATTATCAGCTCAGTAGAGTACCCGTGGTAATGGGATGACATACAGAATCTCATAATTCTCTGTAATAGAATGCTCAACACCGTTACGTCCAACATAACAACATCCCCTGTGAAAGATTATTAGGAATATCTCTGTATTTACATACAACACAACTTACAGATGTTCCCCGGTCTTTCCTGGTAGCCGCAATCCGTTAACAATCGCAACAGCGTGATAGAGCCTCTGCCCGCCCTCATCATAGCCGCCATCAATTGGTCTTTTTCCGTGGGGGGTGCGCCCGTGGGAGGTGAGCACAAACTCCATCTGTACCGGATCGTATGGCAAGAGATCGTATCGACCACGATGGGGGTGTTCGTCCCCGCAGTAGGAGACGAAAGGTTTAGCAGGCGAGCCTTGTCGCATTTCGATTTTGCAAGGGAAGACTGAGCGCTCGAAAAGCGCTGAGCCTATGTAGATGGGTGTACCGTCTGCTTCGTAGCAAGGTGGGATCCCTGCTTCGGGTTGACCGGGGAACGACGCAGAGTTGGTGTCTAGGACGATCCGATGTCTCGACGAAGGGGGTGTGGTTTTTTCACTAGTGGGGGTGTAGGCCGGTGGTGGTGGGGATGTTAGTTGGTTGGAACTAGAAGCGTTGCCGAGGTCTCTCTGGTTGACCGGTGGTCCTCCGTATCCATCCCCGTGTCCGGAACCATAATATGCAGAAGCAGATCCACGACTTTGATCGGAAAGTTGATTCGGAGGATAATCACCATATCCGTGCCCGCGTTGAGGATACCCTGGGGTAGGCATAGGAGGGGCGTGTTGACGTCCACCGCCATGAGACCCACCGCCGTCACGGTAGTGCGGGTCCCCATGATTGGCACCATGTTGCTGACCGCCGAGCAGTCCACCGATAAGGCCAGAGATTAGGCCGCCGCGATGATCTTGGTCATGTCCTCCACCGAGGAGGCCGGAAATTAGCCCGCCGCGGTGTCCACGTTCGCGTCGACGTTCTGTATTCTGATCAGGATAACTTGCGCAGTCATAGGGTGAATTCGTACCACGACGACGTTCCCTCCTAGTGTGACGCCTCCCGTGGTCTCGGCTTGAGCTTGAATCGCTATCTGACGAGTGACCCATGTTGTCGAAAGAAGGAGAGAATTGAGGCAACAGAGCCGGCCTCAGCACTGTTTTATAAGTAGCACGTTACCCAATAATATGATGAAGTGATACTATCTTACGCGAGTCACAGCATTGCGGCGCCCAGATGAATTACGTACACAAGCAGTGCGGTAGCGGGTGCAATCCAACAGCATCGGATGCAATTGGAATCTCCGTCAACTTCCGAGCCATAACGGCAAGTCGTTGTGTCTCTATGTCTCTAACTACTATGATAGAATTGCCAGCGCCGTGAATGTTCATAGACTCATCAGTCTTGGAACCGGAATGTATATAAATAATAAGCACCATCCAACTGCGCGGTCACACGGCTTTGTTCTGATCCCGGGACTTGGAGTACGTCATAAGTTCGCGTCCACGAGTCGTAGTTCCCAGTGCTGTCCCCGTCATCGCTTTCTCGAACATTGCGCATCGATGGGAAAAATCTGCGTACCTATCATAAATTCCATCGACAAACCTTGCTCATTGTCCTTTTGCTTTCGAGCCTTGCACAGCTTAACCTCTCCATTGGTTGGTGGATGTGCAGGCCGGAACAGGATGCATTGCCGGATAGAAGACTAACCCAATTCTTGGTTATGCCTTGCTCTTTTGTTTCCACTGACTCCATGCACAGTAGCGCCCTTCATGAATCACCCCTCCTAGATGTGTTACGAAGCTTTGGGGAATCGAGAATCGGCTGGCTGCATGCTACGTTGAGTGCTCACCAAGCATTCACACTCTCCTCTGGACGAACATGTTCACCGTTGCCCAGATCGCAGATTAACTCGTCCGTTTTTTCAACGTTGATGTATAATTTCTGTGGGTAAGGAAAAAGTAGTACTTGTTAACCGAGTTTTACCCGCGCAAATCAAGTCCTCTGTGGTAAAATTGATGAGGTGATCTATGCATTGAATTGGAAAAGACCGTGATGAGTTTCGAGTCCCCACATATGTATGACAATGAGCGTAATGAATTTCTATTGTGTAAGGGGTTATGAGCCGTTAGTTCCGAAGCATATGATAGTTCAGCTCCAATATTCCATGCACTGGCTTCGTCGCTCTTTGTAATTGCCTGATTCCGCCTGGCATCAATGTGTTTCGAAGACAATCTGGATGCGTAATGTAACTAGAAGACAAACTGACTACCGCTTCCACCATGAGGTGTCAATTACGCACACAAGGCTCATACATCAGCGTCATCAGGAACACTACCCACAATATCGACTCCAAGACAAGTACTAGCACAAGTAGATGGTTTCAGGGCTTCCCGGTTAAGGACGTACCACTTCGTGGAAAGCACTAGTTGGTTCAGCTTCACATCGACTGGGAGTGCTCCGGCGAATTGATCAATTAAGGTTTGAAAGCGATCTATCTCCTCTGCGTCCTTCATACATACATCAACATCATCTTCGAGGTCCGGCCAACAGACCTCGAAACCTCTATCAGCGAACTGGAGCGCGTGAGAACCACCAAAGTCCCAGTCGAGGATCGCAAGTATACGACGGGGAGAAGAATGACTAAATGTTGGTTTATCTGGCGGGGTCAACATTAGAGAGAAAGCCGAACGTACCTCACTATGACGTTCCGCCCATGCAGATCGCCGTGCCGCAACACGAAGGGGTACTCGCAATTGTATGGATGTGCTATAAAATCATCCCTCTTGCTTTTCACGCGCTTGAATGCATCCTCGGGCGTCAAGTTGAAAAGCCAATCACTGATCTCCCTTCTGAATTCTGTTTCGTGGGCCGAGAGCGTGTCCTTGTGTAACATTTGATCCATGTAGTGGAAATCACGGTCGAAGATAGACCGAACGTATTCTTGCACAGAGTCATACCTGTGTGAAATGTGAGCATGTATTGCAGATGAACGAAGTTAGTCGTCGAAGAACTAACGGTCCAATGTTGTAAAGACCGAGACTGTCGACAACCCCCTATATGGCATTCAGCTTCTGCGGAATCACGTAGTCCAGGTGAGGCTTACCCTACCACTATCAACGTTTATACCATCAACAAGGGGACATGCGGAGCCATCCGGGCTGATTCCACCAATCATGCTAAAGGTCGTTTTTGTCCTCATCGTACGCATTATCTCTGCAACTTGGCTGGCCATATTATGTTTTTCTTCCTCTGGGAGATCCATCCACACTTCGCTCAAACCATCTCCGTCGATATACTCCATGGCTATGAATTCAGATCCATGGGCGCAGCTATAAGCGTAGATGGCCGGAGTGGGTATGTTGAGATCGGTGTGCCGCTGACAGTATAGCATACAGCCGACGGAAGTGGAGGTCTGCGATCGCGAGATGGTATTTGGATCGATTGGAAAGCGCAGGATAAAGGGGAAGGGCCGAACGGGATTACCTGTGTCGAGGTTAAGAATGTGTACATAGTTGTATCCCCCTTCGATAACATCAATTCCTTGGACTCTAGAGACGAGCTTCGAGGACAAAATTTCGGCAGGACTTGATACGGAGGCGAAAAAATTCCTAGCTGATTCTGGGATGTTGGCTGGTAAATGGGGGTTGGATGGGAGAGCCGCCGAGATATGAAGATGTGGAAATTGTTTGATCTGGAGGATGTCGTCCTTTGCATGGCTCACATGTTCTCTAACTGTGCCATGAGCGGTTGTGGTCGCCATGAGCAAGAAAAATAAAGGAAACAAGTTGTGGTCGCTGAAACATTATCGAAATCCAGTGACATGTGACATGTGATATGCGCCAGTGCAGCGCCCTCGCTCAAACACGGCGACGATTATTATTCATAGTATTGGATTCGTAGACGTTCCGTGGCACACACGTGCGACTTCACGGCAAGACTCGGTTTCTGACCAGTTTTTTTTAGCCTGGATTAACATGTATGCATACTTCGTGGAAAACAAAGAGGATCGGACAAAACGGAGAGCATGCACGTACCGAGTTAAAACATCTACATCGCTGCAGATCCAATATCGATGTTCATCTTGTCCGCGCTGTGCCAGAGATATCGCCGTTGTGGGAGCAAAATCCGCACGTGGACGGAGAAATCTGTTGGATCGGATAGGCACCTTGAGTGAGACAGCCTAGCGACAGACGAAGCACGTCGTACTGGCACCATCCTACGTCGCCGCAGATCCTCAAACTCTAGGCAACATCACCCGTGTTTGCGTGAGGGCTGAAATGCACAACCAGTGTCACGGGCCGAGTTAGGATGATGTCACGGAGCAGTCCATTTTGGTACAGGCAGAAAGAGAGAATCAGAGAGAGCAGGAAAAGCGTGGCAGATGATGCACTTACCGAGTAAAAACATCTAGGAATTTCCTAAGCCGCTAGAGAGTGCTAATGATCTGTTGTAGTAGCCTTGAAGCGCGGATTTACTACTGACGTCCATGTCTTCGAGCGCATCTAGTATTGGGCGAGAGGGCGATGCCAACCCTCGAGACCGACATGTTTTCCAGGTCTTAAAATATTCGAGAGGACTTGAACTGAGTCCTCCCACTTAAAGTCCGACGAACTGGGATAACTGCACCTATACAATGCAGTCAATACAGATCAAAAAGAGTAGAAGAATGAGGCTACACACTAATCCCAAAGCTGCGCCCTCACAGCTGTCTCATCTCTCATCCGCTCCTTATCCCGGTTGTAAATCATCCACAGCAGACACAAAACAAAGCTACAACAACATCATTAGCAAATGACCATCCACGGGTATAAGAAAACTAACCAACTTATATCCCAAAACCCACACGGGAACTGATTCGAGAGTTTCCAGGCCGGACCTCGACGATGATGTTGATGTGCGTAAAAAGGACACAGAGGAACTCGCCAGAGCACTCCCAGTCGATGTGAAGCTGAACCAACTACTATCCCTTCCGCTGGGTTTGAAAATAGAGATCGTAGTACTTGTAATTTGAAATCGGCGAATGTGATGGCGAGAACGACTGAGGCTGGATGTGTCGCGCGAGCTGAGGATGTGATCCAAGCCATGGCAAACGGCATGTTTGGCGCCTCAAAAGCGGTGATAAAAGTTCGAGAAGGCCTGAATGGATTCGCAGCATTCTAATAGTCGTGTCTTTGAAGCTGTACACCGACATTCGCACTTTGCTCGTCTGCAAACTGAAATTGCCATCATCGGAGGTGGTTCTACTGACGTATAGTACAGGGTACCCACTCTCACACAACGTTTCGTCCGATTATTATTAAATCTGCTTGCATGGTCACCGACATAGAGTGACTTTTACGTTCTAGACGTCTTTCTCCGACATTTGTACCATGCGACATCCACTTGTCTTTCCAAGGAATGTTCTAAAATATGTTGAAGGCGATGAATGATCTAGAAATCGGTCATAGGAAGCACTCTGGTTGCGGAGAGCAATACTTCCTACCTGTTCGGGAAGACACTGCCACATTGGAAGTTGTTGCCGTCTGTTATCGTTTATACTGTTTGGCTCACGGGCCAATGAACAACAATCCCTCGGCACCGCCTACTACTTTGGCACACTTCTCCCGTCCCTCGCAGTACATCTCTAACCCACATTAACCCCACCATCATGGCACTGCCAACAAAAGGGCGAGTCATCATCGACACCACAGTAGGCGAGATTGACATTGAGCTGTGGTCCAAGGTATGTGACAGTCCTTCCCAGCCTCTGGATGGCATGCTGTGTGCGACGAGCCTGAACTTATTCACTTGTAGGAAACGCCGAAAGCGTGTCGGAACTTTATCGCATTGGCTATGGAGGGTTTGTGAGTTCTCTCGGCCTTGAGCGTGCACCGTCCCCCTGAGAAGCATCATATTTGTTGTACCGGTAATAGGATACTACGACGGCGTCATATTCCACCGGTGAGTCATTGTCCCCTACATGGAGTATGAGGGTTTAAATACGGTGTATTAGTGTTGTCCCTGGGTTCCTAGTTCAGACGGGCGACAAAACTGGAACCGGAGGAGGGGGAGAGTCATTCTTTGGAGGTATGTCAGTTCTGTCACTGTTTTTTTGATTCAAATGAGATTGAATCTCGGCGACTATAGAACCGTTTGAAGATGAGATTCATCCTCGTTTGAGATTTCCCCACAGAGGTTTAGTCGCGATGGCGAACAGTGGCACAAAACATTCAAACGACTCACAGTTTTTCATCACTCTTGGTGAGCCACCGCACAGCACATTTATATTACCATCAAGTTATTGAGGATATATTTGGTATAGATCGGGCAGATGAGTTACACGGAAAACATACATTGTTCGGACGTTGTGTGGGCGATACGTTCTACAGTATGTATCACGTCACCCGTCATTGCATCGCCATCGCTAATATGTCACCGCTAATTGAAATCTCCTACTAGATGTTCTGAAAATAGGCGAAATGGGTAAGGTTCCGATTCGGGAAAGGCTGTCATTTAGTGACCGAGATGTTATTTTCGTATATTCATCTAGAGCTTGATGATAATGGGCGGCCCCTATAGTAAGTTTCTTCCCGGTGATGGTGGGGTGCGGTGCTAATACGTGTGGAGTACAGTCCTCCGAAGATCAAAAGCATACGAATAGTTGACAATCCTTTCGATGATATTGTGCCTCGTATCACTGCCGCTGAAAAGAGGGTTCAGCAACGGGCCAAAATACAGGCACAGAAGGAGCGAGAAGAAGCGGAACGTAGGCGTGGAGCCAAAAAGTGACGCCGAATCAAATCCGGTCATCATGAATCTGACAACTGTTCTACTAGGAACGCAAAACTGTTGAGTTTCGGTGCTGATGAGGACGAAGGGGGGCAAGAGCCATCAATCAAAAAGAAGGCAATCTTTCGACCAGATCGTAAGTATAGAACATCTCGACAGCTTGTATGACTTGTACTCAAATTGGTCACATTGACGCATAGTTGTGGAGGACGGTCCGTCGTCTGCGGTGCCTGACTTTGTGTCCAAACCTGTGCTTCCACTGGAACCAGAGAGAAAGGCGGAGTCGAAGACAGAAACAAAGTCATTGTCCAAAAATAACGATAAAGATGACATAACGAAGATTCGAGAAAAGCATGCACAAGAGCAAGCATCCGAAGAGTGAGTATATATGTGCATGTTTGTATCGAGAGTGATATGACGAGAATTCAGGAAATCTCGTAAGAGCGAGATAGCCAAGATGGAGGCTGAGATACGGAAACTTACGAAACGACATGACAACGACAGCGATGAAGAAGTTAAGAGAAAGAAGCCGAAAAAATCTTATTTGGAGGAAGAACTAGCGAAATACGCTAAAGGACGAGGGAAGCACAAGAAAGGAAAGGACGGAAAACGAAAGGATGAAAGTGACGTGTTGTCTGCGTTGAATAGCTTCAGGGACAAGCTGCAGAGTCAGAAGTGGTCAGACGGAGAAGACAATGATGTCATTATGGGTGATGAATCGAAGGCCGAGGAGGGGACAAAGGATGAAGGAAGTGCGGCGGCAGCAGGTGAGGAGGAGCCTGTGATGGAGGTTGATGATGATTTTGGGTTTATGAATCATGCGCTGCATTTCCCGAAAGACAACGGAGAGGAGACGCAGAAGGCTGAGAGGGATTATGAGGTTATTGATCCTCGACAGAGAGGAGCGAAGGCTCGGGAAGAGGAGAAAGAACGCCGAAGGGTTCAGAAAGCCGGCCGGGGCGGAAACAGACGATGAACCCGAGACACGTGCTACGAAACGCCAGCGGTCTTCACACAGTCGTTATTGTGAGCGTGAAGGCTGTGAATGCTCAACATGTGTATATGTTCCTGGCTATTCCTGGCTAATTAGCTCAGCATTTTGTGCACGAAGCTGATCGACGGGCTGCTGATGAGCTCTGCGCAGCCCACTGCTGAATAACCTGTGCAGCTTAAGTCGCGAGGCCAGACGAGTGGACTAAAGGGCCCAACGGTGGCCTAGCTTCAGCCTAAATCGTGGCAGATGGTAATATAAAAGGCCGAAACCGTTTCCATACTTGATTCCAATTTTCCCACACCGATCAACTCTTACCCTGCCACACTTTCTCCTCATTCCCGCTCACACCATCCGCTCTTCTAACCCCCGTACTTTACCCGAACTCCATCCAAATGGCATCTAAAGCTGCACAGAAACGTGTAAGTTATTCCGTTCCTACTCACACCGGCTTCACGCTCATATCACTTCGCTCCACTCACGCTACCGCCCGCTTTCGTTTCCCGCTCCAGCTCACGAAAGAATACATTACAATGCAAAAGGAACCACCTCCATACGTGTGGGCTCTTCCAGATGAGAAGAACATCCTCACATGTCCGTCTGTCTCAAACAATCTCTTTCTCGCTCTCGCTTACACATGCCGGTTGCACGTTTCAAAGGGAACTACATCCTCGTACGTCGAACATTACTTTGATTTTCGTGATCCCGCCTTCTTACATGTCCTCTTTGCCTTAGCGGGGCCCGCCAGATTCGCCGTACGCAGGTGGGGAGTATCATGGAGTGTTGCTGTTCCCCTCGGAGTATCCTTTCAAGCCACCAGGTATCAAAGTACGTTCGTTCCGAGGCACCCGATGTTTTCAATACTGACCATCCTTGGCGCCCTGTCATGTCATTTTTTTTACTCGCTTCCGCCTTGGTTCGGTTATCGCTTGTTGCCTGTGACAGATGTTAACGCCCTCGGGAAGATTTCAACCAGACAAAAAGATTTGCTTTTCGATGTCTGATTTCCACCCGGGAACGGTGAGTTGACATCCCGTCCCCCCTCCATATATCACTTGTACTTGTCCGATGGAGACCGATACTGACTCTGAGTTGATGTTCTAGTGGAACCCCGCTTGGAGCGTAGCGACCATGTAAGTTGCCGTTGATAATGTTGCCTTTTTTACACATCCCCATTTTGGCAATGTGTCTGGACTGGACCCTGAATTGTTATGTCTCGTGATACTGACTACACATCGTCTTTTATTAGATTAACCGGCCTACTGTCATTCATGTTATCCGATGAAATGACTACCGGGTCTATGACATCCAACGACGCACATAAACGCGCGTTTGCCACCCGGAGCCACGCTTGGAATCTTACAAATCAACGATTTAAAGATGCATTTCCTGAGGTAAGTGTTATTGATGTAATGATGCCAAGCGTCCGTTTTGGAACACGTTTTTCGGACCCATATTATCTTGCGATGGAGCCGCAGCAGGTGCTGATTTACCTTGATTCTCCGCAGTACTGCACACCGTTTCCAAAAGACCTTCCTAACATGGGCGCGAAGGAAAGAGGATTGGCAGAAACTGCTACTCCTAAATTAGCATTACCTTCCGGAGCATCGACATCATCCTTCTCGAGCCCGTGCATATCCGTGCAGTCGACGTCATCGGGAACATCACTCTTGGGTTCTTCACCAGAAGAATCTGGAGCTGGACAGCAACAGCAGGAACCATCTTCGACATCGTTGACCGTTGTGAATCAAAATACAAATGGAAGAGTAGAAGAGTCGCGGAACATCAATCCACCGACAGGGTTGGTGGCCGCATGGGGGCAACTTCTTTGGGAAAAATGGCGATGGGGCGTGCTGATCGCGGTCGCCGTAATAGTCTCGAGGTTCTCATCATCCGCCTAAGATGATGGGGTACGGGATACGGATGGGACCGCGGTAGGTGGAGTCGTGTCCAAAGTTTCTTGGTGATGAACACGATTGGATTTCCTTTGGCGATCATCGATCACTTCTTTTCTTTTACCTTGTTACACCTTTTTCGAGGATTCAGCACTGCCATCCGTCTCGTGGTTGCCGTGCCCGAGTCCTTTTTTTTCCCTTTTCAACCCTAGCATTTTCGCTGTTTAAAGCTTACAAGGAGATGATAGGTTATGTCGATCGCGAATGTGTTATCCAATCCAATATCCCCGTCCCCACGTTCCGGAACATACTTTTCGCCAGTGGTCTTCTGTCCCTCCCCGATTTACATTCGATTCAACCTATATATTCTATTACTAGCGCCTTCCTTTTTCTGTCTCTTGGATATTTGAGTAGGCTATAAACTCGTTTCTTTTCGAAATGAAATGTAAATTGTATTCTTCTTTACTTTGACAATTTAGATGATTGGGAAGCTGATCACATGCTCATTTGACTGTCGACTTTTATGATTCTTTTTGATAGTAACACTACAGTTTGTGTATATATCGATACAGTAAGACGGCGGGACTGCTAACCAGAATCACCATCGGTCGTCCATAAACGACCGAGTGGCTCGGATGTACCGTGTATAAGTGGTTCGATGGCGGTCCAAATATCATTTGTAACTTGTTCGATAGAACGACTGGCATCGATGGTAATCCACCTCAGTCGATCTTGTCGTACCACATCACCGGCGCCACCGCGATTCCGGACTATCACAGGATCTAGCGAACCCACCGGCCCCGGTACTTGTTGTAGCGGTGGCGGTGGCGGTGGCTGGGTCGAGGGCCCTCCTCCCATCTCGCTCGCCATCCTCAAAAACACCTCTCTGACTCTTTTTTGCATTTCTTCCTTTTCGTAACGTTCCTGCCCGTATCCGCCTCGTTTCCTTGCGTGTTCGGGGGATATGTCGAGGAAGAGGGTGAGGTCTGGCGAGGGGAGGGAGATGTCTGGTGCGCGGCACCATGTGTAGGGGAGGCCTTTAGCGTGGGAGAAGGCGATCCCTGAGAAGGCGTAGCGGTCAGCGAGGAGGATGGTAGGTTTAGGAGTTGTATCTGCATCGAGGGATGCGGTAAGGGTTTGTTGGATGGATGTGCTGCATAATCATGTCAATTCGATTTCAGGACGCGGATCGCAAGTAGGGGGACCCTAAAACGTTTCTTTTTTCTGCCTTCTCGAGAAAAAGATAAGGACGGCGTACGTACGCGAGTTCCCATCGATTTGCGGAGAAGAGTAGATGGATCGCTCTGTCGTCTAGATCTGACTGGGATCGGAGGTAAGCATCGATCATTTTGCCGATAGGCGTCGTGCGGTCTGGTTTTAGCCGATTAGGTTGGATATTTTTGAAGGGGGGAGCTAGGATGTTTTGGAGGCACCACCTACCTGGGAATTTGATAAGCTTTGCTGGGATGCCATGTTCGTGGAGGCGGGCGAGGATGGCGGAGGATTGGGTGGATTTTCCGGAGCGGTCGAGGCCTTCGATGACGATGAACGCGCCGCGTTTTACGTTGGTCATCATGGTTTTGGGTCGAGTGCGATAAGGCAGACATATGGCTGGCACGCGGCATGGCTTACACCTGATTCCTTCAGCAAAATTGGGACCAAGGCCTAGCGTAAACCCTGAACTTCAAGCTTCGAAGTCCTACATCCGTGGTAACAGTAACCAAGCTGTTCCGCTCCTAAAATTTTGTCTAGACGGTCAACTATGATTTTTTATTATTTACAGCTAAGTCCAGAACGATAGGCCCCTCCCGTAGAAAATACACACGCAGCGGGGCCTGAATTTCAAGTCCGACAAGCCTGATGTAATTGTCGCCGGTGCAGACCACTGTGCGCGTAAGAGCATCTGCCACTGGGAAATTGGATCAAAGTTGAAAACTAGATACTACTATGCATTACCACAGTATCGTATATTATGCTATGATATTCTATCAATGATACAAAAGTGCGAGCCTCGAGTTGATTGCCGATGATGTAATTATGTCAGACTTGTCGGACTTGAAATTCAGGCCCCGCTGCGTGTGTATCTTTCACGGGAGGGGCCTATCGTTCTGGACTTAGCTGTAATATTATTTTTATTATTTCCTTGTTTTAATTTAGGCCCGATGTCACATCATATAGTCCCCTCCGGTTTGCTGCTGCACCCTGCTCTATGCATACAGCAATATATATTGCATTGTACAGTACATTTTGTATGAATAGAAAATCGAGGACAAGGTCAGCATTGAGCACGTCGAAATTCGACGTACGTGACAATGTGACGTGTTACATCACATCTCCCACACTCCTTGCCCAGCCCCTCCCAGCCCAGCCTCGACTCAGCTCGGCAATGGCGAGTCGCGGGCCTAGTGATGATCATACTCGACCTTTGCGAACCCGAGACTTGAGTTCGATGCCCTGAGATGCCTAGGGCAACATACAGCACATGTATTATCCACCCGGTTTATCCCTTCGCTAAAACTTAAAAGGCCATGTGCCTCGAAAGACACTTGCTTCCATGTGATGTACTTATGATAATCTTCATCAAATGATTGTGATGTATGTATAAAAGAATCACTTCCGTTCTCTGAGAATCACGCTAATCTCTGTTGTAAGTTGATCAATAATGAGGGCATTTCACAGGCATAAGAGGTCTCAAGGAGAAGTAGGCACGGCAACTCGCACTCGGGAACTCCTCGCCGTGCTCCGTCTACCCCGAACGCGTCAATTGTCCTAAGTATAAAATTTGAACGTGCGCAGGGCCTCGCATTTATTTTATTTTATTCGCCTCACAATATGTTCGTTCTATCTGGGTTTACTCTACTAGTCCTCGGCGCTTTGCAGCTGACTGCAGCGCAGGATCTAGGCGTTCCTTTATCATGGAGAGTACGTTTCGCGTGTCTTGCACACTTATAAAAGAAATTCAGCCTTTTTTTCATAGCATTTCTCCAACCTTCGCTCCCTTGCAACACGTATCGCCATTTCTCGGAACGCGATAAACACCATTTTACCGCAGCTCACTCCTTCCGATGCTCAATTCAATGGCAAGTTTCCAAATAGTGTAATTTACTGACGCTGAGGGTTCGCAACATCAAGGTATCGGGTGGTGGCAATCTGGCAATGTCTGGTCCGCCATAGCGAACCATGATTATCACGCCAAGACTAGGACATACCAGACCCAAGTCATTGACAACATCAAAAAGGGGTGGAGCCTTTATACCAACTTTGATCGGTATGAGTAAGTTATTAGTCTATCTTTATGCTTAGCAGGGAAGTGTAGTTGACGAACATAATTGCAGGGTAAGCCATCCGCTCACTCTTCATATAACCTTATAGACTGAATCAACTTGGGGATAGTACAATGATGATGCACTGTAAGTTTTCCCACCGATCGTGGAATTTCATAATCACATCGAGTTTAGGTGGTGGGCGACAGCGGCCCTGTACGCCCACAGAGCGTACGATGGATCCACCATGTTGACATATGCCATTGATGCTTGGACGCATGTTTCAAAATAGTGAGATATCCTCAATTTCACGTACTCCCCGAACTTAGCTGTGCATAGCGTTATCTCGGAGGTAGATGCTGCATCTGGTCATATTTCGACAAAAAGCTTCGCTATTGCGAAGACTTGCTCCGGACGTACGTATTTGTATAAATCAGGGCTTCTTATATTCCTAACAATGCTTGCACGCGTATTCAGACACTATGGCTGGAGGCGTCTTTTGGGTACGTGTCAAGACCATGTGAGCTTATTGCATATGTATACTGACTGGCCCCGATCCAGCGCCCTATCTCTGGTGACACATCCATCAACTCTATTACGACTGGGTACGTTAGAATCAAGGTTCCAGTTCGGTCTAGACTTGTCGATGACGTCTGTTGTTTTCTTCCTTTTTTCTGAAAGGTTGTACATGACGTATGTTTTCCCTACGTTTACATGCCAGACATCGCGTCTAACGTTCAATCAACAGGCTCTCTGCGTATCTTGCTGAATATACCGGCGAGGCGAAGTATACCGAAGCAGCCATTCTCAGCGCACAATGGATCAAGAATGTCAACCTCAATTCTAAACATATTGCTCTGGACTCTATCAACGCCGACGATTGTTCTCGCTCACCCTCCTCGTGGTTGTTTACGTACAACACCGGCAAATTTGTTGAAGGACTGAGCGTGTTGACTAGTGTGACGAAAGATTCTTCGTGGAAGGATTTGTAAGTAAATTTGTTTTCTAGGTGTATTTTACTAATATGCGAGTTGGCGGATAGGATGACGTTAGTCGTTGCGAATGCGACCAAGTCGAGTACTTGGGAGGGAAGCGATGGGATTATCACTGAAGGTTCAAGCACCGAGAGCGACAATGACGGTGTTGGATTCAAAGGTTTGTAATTGGAGCCTGATTATCTTATCGACTGAAATTGTTATCCCTTAAGGCATCTTCATACGTGGCCTGGGTGAAGCGTTCGTGAGAAACACGGGATACTCTCATTTTGCTATTTTGATTCAAAGCTATATTGACGTTCAGGTGAGATTGCATCGTTGTTCATTGCAGACTAAGCCCATTAGGGCTGACCCTGACTTTTCTTTCACCGTAGTGCAATGCCCTTTTGGAGCTTGCGGCGAGTGGTACATCGTATTCTGCAAATTGGCACGGCCCTCCCATGGCTTTTACTACTTGGGGACAGATGGCTGCATTGGATGTGCTAGTTTCCGCTATTCCAGGTTATTAAGGCTAATACATACGTAATTTATATAAACTCGGATCCGCTATCGCACGCTCGGAATATATGTTTTGGCCATGTCCGGTAGCGAGTGGAATGAGGCGCGACGGTGATTTATGTCTGATCCACGGGTGACTGATGATCGATGATCGATGACCGATGACCGATGACCGTTCGTTATGATATATATCCTAAGTAATGCTTATGTAGGACCAAGGGGATGTGATTTCGCCTGACTTTTAGATGCCGATCGTACCTCAACATGATGTTTCTAGTAAAGATAGGGATATAAATGAATTATTAGATACTACTCAGCGCGCGATCATCAATAAGGATAAAGAATTTGAACACGAGTCACCTAGGTTCGCACACTTAAAGACTTTTACGTCCCAAATCGGCTTCGAAAGATATCCTACCAACCACACAGTACGTGACGTCCCTTCCAACCAGCGCGTGCCATGAAACAGACCAAGCTCTGGACCTTTCCATGCAGGTTGGATTTATTTCCTCTTTCAAGTTTCCGTTAATGTCAAGTGCTGCCTACCTCGTCTGCCCGCAGCCCCATGCGGGAATATAAATACTAATGGCGGCTGATGCAGCTTGCTATGCCACTCGGGGGGCACCATTTCATGTTTCGCCGAGGTGAGTCCCTGAGCAATCCAACCCTCCTAAATGCTTCTTGGTTCACCCGGGCTGCTTGTCTGTTCCGCCAGCTATCACCTCTACAATACATCTGCTTGCCATAAGCATGGGTGTTTTTCGGCTCAGACACCGCTATAGGACAAAGCAATACTACTGGGATGATCTTTGGGCGGCATGTACTCTGTTCGTGGATGTGGGGCTCTTTTTGAGCATTTGGCTGTGGCCAATATATTCCGGTATGTGTCCTGCACAGTGTCTTCAAGAAATGAGTGGTATCCATTGACAGTGGGCATGGAACGCTGTTAGTACCAGGTAATCATATCGAACCCGAAGAACCAGTATCGCGGATCTGGATAGTGGGAGTTTTGCTGCCAACTGTTAATTGGTAGGTGCGCTGTCCCCCGATTGCGTTGAGCTCTGATAAGGTGCCTTGTGATATGAACAGGACGTCTCGCATTGGCGTCGCGTTTTCGATATTCAGGATCGCGGAGAAAGACGTGCCGAGAAGGCGTTGCATCCTTGCTCTCATTTCCATGTTCCTTGTTTTGTGGATCTTGGCCATAACGCTGAAGTGTATCCATTGCTCTGCGGAGCGAACACTTCAGCTGAACCGCGTGGACCCATCCTGCATGGGCCATATAGCGCAACTTTGTTTCACTGGTTGTACGTCAGTCGTCATATCACAATATGGCTCGGGTTGATGTTCTGAGGATTTGAAGTGTTCATCATCTGCGACTCTTGTCTGGTCTCCATCCCGCTTCATATGTTGCGACATCTCAGGCTGCCAAGAACCGACCGATTCGTGGTTCGCGCCGTCTTTAGTGCTTCTGTTCTATCAGCCACTGCAGACATTGTCACCACCACCTGCAATCTGGTGTACTTCCCCGACAAAATCACTCATATATACGTGGTCGGAATGACCGTTCAGATCAGGGTAACATGCATGCCAGTTGTTAACAGTTGGCCCCTGTTAACGATCTGTCCAGGGTGCAGTGTCGCTGATAGTTTGCAACCTGATCGTCGTGGGGCCGTGCATTTACCGCCTCTTCAGAAGGGCCGAGCAAGATTTATCGATACCGATATCATTCCACATAGAAGTCACCCCAGTCAGGATGTCAATCGACGATTGTTTAGTACCGCCCCTAAGTCAAGTTGAACGCGCCTTAGTTCGAGAGCAGCGCTCCCGAAGGTTCGCTCTTGCCCACCTCGCAGCGATGATATCTGGAGGATTATTACATGCTTCGGGCGAACATTTGTCTGAATCGCAACCCTCATTGGACGCTAGTACGGTGCGCAAGCGAATGCAGCTTATATTATTTTTTTGCTCTAATAGCACAGATATTAGGCCCACAAATATGTGAAGACTTAGCCTGTCCAAGCGTGTAGTATCCATCGGAGCATTCTCGAGTGGACGAGCAGTCGCACGAAGGGAGGGGCATAGTCAAAGAGGAAGGAAAATCCTCAGCACATAAGTACGACACGTAGCTACGAACATTTAAAACGAGAGATGTGACATCTGATCGCGATAAGACATCGATACATAGTTAGATCTAAGCCCGCGCGGTACAAAATGCTGCTTGTGGCTAACCGCCCTTCCGCCTCTTTCGTATCCCTTTCTTATCTTGTATCTAGATAGCGGGTATCACTTCGTCTTCCAAACGTTTCCTTGATAATTTCAACTCTAACTTGTGTCGGTGCCTCCACTACGGTCGCCGATGTTCATGGCCTTGACCTATCGGCGTACATACGGAAGACACGCCTAGCTAGGGAAAGCGGTAGCTTTTGCAATGACTCACCGTCACTGCGTGGACGACAACGAGGTCAAGGTCGAATATAGATTAGCATAGCATCGAGCGAATAATCAATCGCGAATAAATTGTGCCTTAGCCTGTCGTGATCAGGCTGACAGTCATTGCGTTCTATTGCTCCAACGGCAGTCATATAATTTCTCCGCGGTCGCAGCTAATACTGGTACCGTATTTCTTGTTCGGAACATTTTTTTGACCATATTCACATAAAAGTAGCAAAGGAAGCGAGGGACGACATCAATGTCTAACCGTTGAGCCACTAAGTGTGATGCATAATGTATGATGATACCTTGAAGATAGGGCTTTTCAAAGTTTGCCGTCCGTTAGAGGCGGAGTTTTATAAATAGTATCGATCATATGCCATGACATGAGTTTGCGCCCATTTACTTATCGTGTTAATGACCCTCATTTTTCTATTCAATGGTTCTATCCTCGGTTTCCCTGTCGATACCCTGCATAGGACTATAAGTATGCGAGCTGACTCGGACGCGCTACCGTTCCATGAATCTCAGAGGTGAGCAGTTCTAGCGTTCAAATGTTTCACGGTTCACCATGCGTCCCCCAGTTATCGCATTCCCAGTACACCTGCTTGCGATAAGCCTGGCGGTTTTTCGGCTTGGGCACCGTTATAGGGCAAAGCAATACTATTGGGATGATTTATTGGCAGCATGTACTCTGACCTCGGATGTGGGGCTCTTTTTGAGTGTATGGGTATGCCTATTATATGTCCTAAGAATGGACTCTGCCTGCTGGCAGGGCTTATTAAACCATGACAGCACCGGGAAGTAATGTTGAGCCCGAATGGCTCACAGTGCGTATCTGGGTTGCGGGACTTTTGCTGCCATGCGTCACTTGGTACGTTTGGCTCCGTGACGGCGTTGAGCCCACTGATATGCATATTCTATGGATCACCAGGTCGTCTCGCATTGGGGTCGCGTTCTCGATATACAGGATTGCAAAGCAAGATGCGATGAGAAAGCATTGCGTCACCGTTCTCATTTGCTTGTTCATTCTTATCTTATATGGATAATTGTCATGGTGTTGAGTTGTTCTGCAAAATAGAAGTTGGGACTAGACCACCCAATCCCATTTTGTACTGGCTATGAAGAGCAACTGTTTTTCACAGTCCGTATGTCCCTCGTTATACCGCCCCATGTCGCAAGCTAACTTTTTGAGCATTTCAAGTGTCCATCATCGGCGATGCTCTCCTTGTCTTTATCCCGCTTCATATGTTACGAGGTCTCAGGCTGTCAAAAACCGACCGATTCCTGGTCCGCACTGTCTTCAGCGTTTCGGTCGTATTTTCTATTGCCGCGATTGTAAGGACCGTGTGCAATTCGGTGTAGTACACCCTCAACCAATTGGCCGAAATGGTCTTTCAAGTCAGGGTGAATGCGCTCGTCTTTTGTTTCTAATTGGGCTCACTGCTAACAACACCAGGGTGCGGTAGCGCTGATAGTTTGCAGCCTATATATTGTGATACCCTGTATCTATCGTCTCTTCAGAAACACTGAACAAGATGCGTCGATACCAATATCAATCCATATAGATGTCTCACCAGTCAGGATCTCTCCAGCCAGGACGTCGAACGCCGATCGTCGAGTACCTCCTCAGAGTCAAGCTGAACAGGTCGTAGTTCGAGGACAGTGTTCCCAAGGATGCCTTGTTCTCCAGGTCCCATCTCGCGTATCTCAGCCTTTATTAGGTGCTATGTTGCACAATCATGTGCAATCCGTGCGGTCACCCGTGACCTATCTTATGCATCCATTCATTCTTACGCTGAGCGCCCACGTGCTATAGTAAGTGATCTAATAGCGTAGAGAGGTGGAGGATCACCACTTCAAGCTCATGGGTAGATTCGAAGCAATCATTAATCACCTGTGCTCTTGGCACGGTGAGGCTGGCTGTATCCCTTTGATCAGACGAGTTGTGCAGTTGTCTTACTTTACCGTAACTAGATAGATGTCCAGGATCGAGGGCGTGAGGGCGAGCGAACCTGTCTTACTGGTTGCGCACAATTCCAATCATGGAAACGCTACCATAAGATATTCAACCTTTGCCTACTCACTCTCAGCTCGGGGTGTGCTGGAGCTAGATACGGCTGGATCTTCGAATAATGTATGGCCCTGCCTTACATATTTGCGGCAAGGCGAAAATGCCCTGCTTCTCCTCAACATACTTCGGATTTCGATAACAGACAAACAAGTGACTTTCCTGTCAAGCGCGTAAGTCACGTCACGATTCTAAACCAGTGGTAAAAATTGACTCTAAAGTTAAAGGGTTTTGTCACGGCCATGTGCCAAGCGGTTGAATGTCTCCATTAATGGTCAGTAACGGAATTCCACGACGTGCCCCACACTGCCCCAGATCGGTTTTTCTTCCCATCCGAAATCGTATAACTGAGGGACGCCATACGTCTGCAGCGCCTGTAATGACAGAAAGATTCGGTGTGCGTCCAACCTGAAAAGTAATAACGTCATCCGGTTTTCGTTTCTTTCCCTCTGCTGATAGAGGTTCTCTTTCCACTCAAAACCACTTGTGTTCGAGGGAGTTAAAGTAGGGATAGTGTAGGAGAGATCATAGAAGAACGAGCGTAAGAATATAATTAATTTGATCGACATCCTTTTATAGGTTGATGGACGATATATCAGTGGCTAATTACAGTATAATTTACCAGGACTTACTCGGATATAACGGACAAAAGTTTTTAGATGCGTGGGTTCGATTGAAAAACGAAGGTGGAGACCGGCTCTGAGGTTTGCGGGAGAAAGCACTGACTTAAATATCAATGGGGTACGCTATAAGACCCTCCTTGTATCCATGGTATGCTAGGCCAGTAGATGAACGTCGCAACAAGTAATTTTGCTAGTACAGTACATATGCTCATAATGCATATGCCCATAATGCATATCCGTGAAAATGCATAGGATTTTGTGGGATCCCACCTTGGGACCCACCCAAAAGCTGTAAATATTGCATATTGCATAATGCATGAACAAAATATGACAAATATGCATTATGAGGTAGCTCCGGCTGGTATTTGTACACCATATGCCGGGGCCCGGAGTGAAATTTGTCCCATCATGCATCATGCCCACTCTCGCCCACTGTTCTAGTACTGTTCTCCTACGTATATTTAGGTTGTAGAAATTCATATCATACTAGGCAATGCATATCTCCATACCCACTCAGTCAGTTGATCGCGAGCCAAACCTCCGGAAACGCAAGGCCGTTGACAAATCCTGTCCAAGAAGGCAAAACGGGCC
This sequence comes from Amanita rubescens, assembly GCA_015039365.1. NCBI lineage: Eukaryota > Fungi > Basidiomycota > Agaricomycetes > Agaricales > Amanitaceae > Amanita > Amanita rubescens. The sequence goes on along the minus strand of WION01000241.1, from coordinate 37,641 downwards.
CCTAAGCCAAAGGACGCTCCCGCTACATCTGCGGTGATCCCTCCAAAAACGTCTTGCCAGAACCTTACTCTCGCAGACTGGATGACAGAATTGATTCACATCCAGATGTGAAGCAAGCGGCTGTTATGATATCTGCTAACGGTCGATATCCTTGATCCCCTTGAAGAGCAAGAGCAGGAAGAAGATCCCTAGTGACGGTTCATATCAAAGCCATCGCGACATCGCGAAGGGGATTGCAGAGGTCCGTCACGAGATTGCTGTTGAAAAAGGAGAAGTCAAGTACAGGTAGACTCAGACGATGAGGATGATGCACCGGGTTCGCTGGATTCACTATCGCGCTCCAAACTGATATCTTTGTGTACCCAGATCCAGTCATCGTGCCTTCATTGTGGTGATCCGCAGTTGGCTTTTGAGCTTTCTGAGACTGCTAGAAGGTACTGCGCGCAGCTTAATAGGGAGGAAATGAGGAAGGCGAAGCAGACGAGCATAGAAGATTATCTTGTCGTTCAGTAGCCGTTATTTTGTCACAACAGTCACAACAGTCACAAACTGCTTAATGCATATTCGTCTTAATGCATAAGAATTTTTGGGTCCCGACCATATGCATTATTAGGATATGTACTGTATGGCAATGGAACCTAAAAAAATAAAAACAGTGCTTGGCCTGTTGCAGACCCTGACACGTGATACGTGACATCCAGGTGTTTGGTGCTGTTTGCAGTGCGCTACCTTTCACATCCCTGCTTTCTTAGCTTGTATCCAGATAGCGGGTACCATTTCCAAAACGTTTCCTTGATAACTTGTGCTCCTCCATTACCCGCGGATATTCATGGCCTTGGCATTTTGACCAGTGTACAAATGACCTAGGGAGATTAGCATCTTGAAAGCGAATAACCGATTACGCGATCATCGATCATGAATAAATTGTGCCTTAACCACCTGTCGCGAAGTGTGCCGACGGTCATCGTGTTTTTTTGCTCCGACGGCATTCGTGTAGTTTCTCCGCAGTCGTCGGAGCTAATACTACTACTCGTTCGAAGCATATTTTTGACCATAGACGGGCGACATCAATGTCTAACCATTGGGCCACAAACTTGAAACTTTGCCTGGCAAGCACTGAGCATCGTGTGTCATGTATGATGCACACATGATGTATGCTAATACCTTGAAAATACGGCTTTTAGAAATTTAGTTGCCGTCCGTCACCACAACATTCGTTTACGGTAGAGGTAATTGAATAGTATCGATTGATCGATCATATCCATGACATGAGTTGGACTTGTACGCCTATTTTTGTGTTAATGACCTCTCAATGGTTATATCCTCGCCTTCCCTGTCGAAACCCTGCATAGGACTATAAGTATGCGAGCTGACTCGGACGCGCTACCGTTCCATGAATCTCAGAGGTGAGCAGTTCTAGCGTTCAAATATTTCACGGTTCGCCATGATGCATCCCCCTCAGTTATCGTTCTCCCAGTACACGTGCTTGCGATAAGCCTGGCTGTTTTTCGGCATGGGCACCGTTATAGGACAAAACAATACTATTGGGATGATTTATTGGCAGCAAGTACTCTGACCTCGGATGTGGGGCTCTTTTTGAGCATATGGGTATGGCCATTGCATCCCGGTACGAGGGTGTTCTAAGAATGGACTCTGCCTGCTGACAGGGCTTGTTGAACGCTGACAGCACGGAAGTGAGCCCGGAACCGAAATGCGCGCCGTTGTGCGTATGTGGGTTGCGGCACTTCTGCTGCCATGCGTCGTTTGGTGAGTTTGGCTCTGTGACGGCGTTGGGCCCGAGGCTGATATGCATATTCTATGGATTACCAGGTCGTCTCGCATTGGGGTCGCATTCTCGATCTACAGGATCGCAAAGGAAGATGTGATCAGAAAGCATTGCGTCGCCGCTCTCATTATCGTGTTCTTTCTTATATGGATAGTCGTCATGGTGTTGGAGTGTATCCGTTGTTCTGCGTTTGACCCGGACTTCCCAGTCCCCGCATCTTGTATGGGTTATGTAGAGCAACTTTTTTTCACCGTCTGTATGTTTTCCGTTATACCGCCACATGTCGCAAGCTAACTTTTTGAGCATTTCAAGTGTCCATCATCGGCGATACCTTCCTTGTATTTATCCCTCTTCACATGTTACGAGGCCTCAGACTGTCCAAAACCGACCGATTTCTGGTCCGCACTGTCTTCAGCGTTTCGGTTCTATCTTCTATTTTCGCAATTGTAAAGACAGTATGCAATTTGGCGTACTCCCCCAACCAATTAAGGAGTCTGTTCAAGTTGTCCGAAACGGTCCTTCAAGTCAGAGTAAATGCGCTCGCCTGTTGTTTCTAATTGGGCCCACTGCTAACAACACGTTCAGGGTGCGGTAGCGCTGATGGTTTGCAACCTAAATGTCGTGATACCGTGCATATATCGTCTCTTCAAAAACACTGAACAAGATGCGTCGATACCGATATCAATCCACATAGATATCTCGCCAGTCAGGGTCTCTCCAGCCAGGACGTCGATCACCGATCATCTAATACCCCCTCGGAGTCAAGCTGAACAGGTCGTAGTTCGAGAACAGCGTTCCCAAGGACGCGTTGTTCTCCAGGTCCCATCGCGCGTATCTGGTGGAGAGTACCATGATCTCGAGAGGCCTTTGTCTGAACCGCAGCCTTTATTGGATGCTATGTTGCACACGCATGCGAAATCCATGCAGTCACCCGTGACCTAACTTGACCGTCTTATACATCCATTCATTCTTACGCTAAACGGCTCATATGCTGTAGTAGTTCAAGTGATCTACGGATAAAACGTCGCGGTACTAGTCATGATAGTCGTTACCGTGCCAGATGCAATTGAAACAATGCAAAGAGTACAAGATCCCGCAACAATCAAAAAAGGTCCCATAGCCTACCAATCATCCCATTCTCGTTCTTGAGCTCGAGCTCTTTAATAGCTCGCTCAGCTTCATAATCACAACACTCTTCTCTCCCGTTCCAGTTCCAGAAGCTTTCCTATCATTATCCCCTCCTCTCCTGTCATTGTCCCCTTCACTAAGTGGAAGCGAAAGACTCGACCGGCTTTGATACCGACCTCCCAGGACGAGTGAGAACCTCCTCGTTCTTTCCCTTTCCTTCGCTCCATTTGCAACCATACCGCCTGACGAAAATCCCTCAATTGTCCCACTACCCGAGCCCATAGGCACCGTACGCGCAGTGACGTTCAAAGGCTGCACAGCGATCGCAGGCAGGGAAAACCGCTTTTTCCTCTTCACCGTTGACTCGACAGGCTTCGCAGACGTGTGCTGCTCCTGTTGGACCTGTTCCTGCTGCCGAGAACGTTCATCAACACCAATGGGTACAGTTGCACCAGGCGTTGGCGAATTGAGCAGTTGTTCTCGACGACCCTGACACCCGTTTTGATCGTGACTGCCAGTGGAGCTCTCGTCCCTGACCACGCCCTCAGCACCTTCGCCGAACCCTTCCAACACGTGCAAACTACTCGATGGTCTGGGGTTCGGACCTTTACCGTTCAGCGACCTCAGCCTCAACCTTCCTTTCCTCCCATCTACAAGCGGAACCTCACCCATCCGCGCTCCAGGTGTTCTCTCAAAGTCCATCCCCATCAGCGCTCTAGGGGACGAAGGTGCCGAATCGGTGCCGCTCGCCTGGACTGAAAACGAGGGTGTCGAAAGCCATGCGGCAAAATTAGACAGCGATGTTATGGTGTCCCAATTATGCGAGTTGACCTCGTCATTCGAATTACGATTGAGATCCGAATCATTCTGATCCCTACCATACTCTGCTTCTGGATCTAGGACAGGGAAAACCGTCTCGTAACACACGTTGCAAGCTCGAGCCGGTTTGCTCGAGCTGTCATCGTCTCCTGCGTCCGTGATGTAGAATGTCTGTCAAACACGCATTGTCGACAATCGCATATGGAAAAAAACGAGTACCTGAGGCCTACCTTTTCGGAACACCCCCCACACACGCATCGTCCGCAGAGTCTGCAGTGGTGCCTGCGCCTTCTCCAACCAAATCCTTGGCCACAGCGCATACACTCCCTCGTTTTCTCGTCCGGTATCCAGATAGCAGGTACCCAGTGATCAACTTTTCTCCTTCTGCCGGACGTTTCGTTGAGATTTTCAACTTTCGCTCGGCCTGGATTTTTACCTTCTACCAGAGACACAGACGACGCGGCCGGTGGAAAGGGTAACGCTTGCAACGACCTTCTGACGTGATATGTAGACGCCGATGATGTCAAAGTCGAATTCGGATTGGTCACGTTGAGCGAAACCAATAGCTGTGCCTTGGCCTGACGGATTTTGCCCACCCACTCATCTCTGTCGTGTTCTGTCGCTAAGGCGAGCACGATTAGCGAAGAAAGCTCGTGACGAGACTATCTCACCTGCATAAAGGGCGAAACTTCCTTCAGGACTCAACACCTCAAACCGTCGTTGTTCGCCGCCCCATTCAGAAGACACGACAACCTCGACGTCGACCAAATCCAGGCGACCCTTGTACACCCATCGTTCGTCCATACCTCCCCCTCCGTTCCCGTTCCCACCATTTGTAGTGCTGGGTATACCCGCCATAGAGTGTCTCTTGGGCTTAGAAACAAGAGGAAATCTCATCCCCCGAGGCGAAGGCGGAGGAGTAGACCTCACGGCCGAAGAAGCCAATGGCAAATGCGCCTCGCTCATACTCCTGTTTCTATTGCCATAAAAGGGCTTTGCGTTCGCGTCTGCCACCGACTCGGAACTCCCGATGATTTTCGAGCTTATCCTTCCGCGCCATTCGCCCAACGCATCTTCGAGCTCGCCGCTACCCCACTTTCTTGCTAACCAAACGAGGCAATCTGAGAATAAAAGGAATTCTCTTTCCCTTGGTGGTTCACTTCTCTCGATTTGGTATAACGGTCCGCGTTTGAGGAGCTTGCGCCCGGGAAGGACGAACTGGAAGGGAGGAGAGAGCGGGAGGTTGGTGGTAGAGCGTTGCAAGGAAATGAGAGAAAGAGTCTCTGCGTGAGTTTGGAGAGAGGTGTTGAGCGAGGACGTGACTAGGAATGAAATAGTTAGTTCGACAGTTGACTATATATGAGCAACGCATCTTGAACTTACTCTTTGACACTAGATCAAGAACACGTCCCAGTTTCTCGTATTCGCCTTCCTCATCGAGTTCGTCTCCACCAGTAGGCTCTGTACATCTCCTCAAATCTTTCAACAAGAGCAGGTACCTCGGACATCGTTGAACAATTGTTAACATCCAATCTCGGAATTTGAGTTTACCGCATTGCGGATCGGATTCTTGTTTGAGGAGGAATTCGGAGAAGGGTTTGGAATAGTTTGGGTTTGGGTGGGAGAACGAGGGTGGTGAGGTGAGCGAAGCGAGGGCGGATAGTATGGAAGGGAAGGCGGTGATGAAGGGGTTGTAGAGAGATAGGTAAGGAAAATGGGAGAGGAGGATTGGAGAGAGGGGAAGTGGTGGTTGCGAGATTGCGGGATCCGCGGTACCAAGAACAGTGGCGGACAGTGGCATGGGTGACAGGTATTCCGTCAGAGCCTCGAAGAAGGCCTTGTGCAAGTTCCAGATGTCGATAAAGTTTGAGAACAGGTTGGTTAAAGCCGCTCTGTCCAATAGAGGCTCGGAAGTTTCGAGCGAGGCGATAAGAGGCGAGAGGAAGTGCTAATGCAGACCAGGTCATGGGGGCTGAGAGTAACGGCAGAGAGGAGGACATACGTGGTAGATGAAATCCAGCCCATCGACATACGTTTTTTCCGTGTCATAGAATTCATGTATGATTTTGCGCTTTCTCTGCTCTCGAGCTTCTCTGACAGACGCGCTGTCGATCGTGACGTTACTTGCTATTGAAGCATCGGCGGCTGCTGAGGACTGCTTCGTTTTGCGTCCTTCTTTATGGCGGCGGCTCTGAGGGGACTCGATGGATATCCTTCGTGACCTCCTAGGGGATGCGGCAATAAGCGAGGTAGAAGACGAGGTTAACGAGGACTTGTGCTGGCATGAAATAGGCGCGAGATTCGGAGTGGTAGCACTGAGGCTGACGGGGAAGGAAGCGTCGGCTGCCTCGCCTCCGACCTCTTCTGGTAATGAATCAAAGGAAGAGACGCTCGCCACGGATTGGCGCTTCAGGATCGAAGTAGGGGTTGGGAATGAAATTCGACGGAATGGCAGGTGAGGAGGGCGAACATGGGAGTGATTGGAAGAGCTGGAGGGAAAGTTCACGGTCGATTGTGACGGCGAGACTAGAAAGTAAACGTATCAGTTATTCATCTGGGTAAGATTACTGGAGCGCACATACGGTGAATCATTCGAGGCAGGCGTTAAGCCAGTTAGTGCATCGTACTAGGCGACTTATATATGGCATCAGCGGCTGACCGATAGCAATGCACCTTTCCAGTCATTCAACGTCATGGTAACCTAATTGATCTATAGCTGATCAATCCTTTTCACAATTATCATCATCAAAATATGATTTATCTGATGTTAGTACGACTGCCAGTGCGGCACTGCGCGGGTATATAAGTCGGTCCCTGGGCTCCCTCTAAACCCCAGAGCCGGTCTCCACATTCACAGGCCCCCTTAAAATTCCTATCCGCTGCGTCTGACTCGTGAGTCAATATACAAGCTATATACTGTGACTGGCGTCTGAAATACTGACCACTCACTTCAGCATGTCAACCAAGTTATTCTCTTGCTCACTGCTTCTCTTCGTGTTCGTTTCTTTTGTGGTGGCTCCTCCTCCTCCCCAGATAATAGTTACGGCGCCACACTCTCCAGGTCCACACCACCCAAACAGTCCAGCACCTCCTCAGGTTGACCCATTCCAATGGCATGACCTTCTACACAGTGACTACATTGACACCAACTACTGGTTTCGGGTGATTGAGAATCCTCGGTCTGTTGGTACACTGCAATGGCATCTCCCGAAGCTGGGTGACGTTATCCGAATCGATCGAGGAAGCCTAACGTATTACAAACTTGAAAGCTGCACGTCGGATTGGACGATGTTTCGTATGCCGAAAGACCCTAGTCATCCGGGCAAAATGGTGTTTGAAAATGAACCATTGAACGCCGGGAGGACCCTCAAAACCGTATTTCTGACTGGGATGTGGGCTAATATTCATATCACGGACCTTAGGCGTGAGGTCAGTGATTTTTTTTTACCATGATTTGGGAAATGGCTCACGATTTTACAGGGAGTCTTAAAATCGCCTCACCAGATTATCGAAATCAAATATCATGATGATCACCTGTACTCCCACTGGGACGTGAAACTTCTCTTGCCTGCAGAGATGAAGAGCGTCCAGTTTTTCGCCGCGCCAATATATACCGGCGGGCCTTTGCCAGTCCCAAAGATAAATAATTTTGATCGTTTACCGAGGGAGAATACAGTAAAAAGTAGTTGGGAAGTACACATTCATGGGGAGCGGCCCAAAAACAAACGGCCGTGGGAGATATAGGAGAGGTACGAGAGCAATGGAAGCAGCCGAATGTCGAGGTAGTAAAGGAAGTGCCTGAGCGCTTATGATATATATTCAAAGTAGCATTCCGCGCTTGAATGTCTGACACGGATTTTTTGACCCTCAAGTCTTTTTACACGATTCGACAACTTCAAAAGGTATGCTCATTGAGAACGTTTTTGATAGTAACTATCGCAAGGACAAAATTAGGGACAACTGGCTGTCCCTGTGCCTACATGGGGCGGCGATGATCGTATCGTGGCCTGTTCACTCCTTGCCACGTATCATCATCTCACAACCCGCACCGCGTATCTTGGGCACCTTACTACAATCCATGCATCAACCTCCGGAAAAGATTTGTACAAAAGGAGACACATTCCACCGAAAGGACTTGGGTGATGTTTATTTTTTTTTATTTTTTTTATTTTTGAATCAAGATGATATGATGGCAAACAGTACCGCATGCTTGTCTGTACTACCTTGTACTACCCATGCGCCATCAAGTGATGCCGGGGGGGTCAATTCCGAAATCACCGCAACCACCAGCATAACAACGGACGTTGCTTCAACTCAACCAGCCCAAAAAAAATAACAACAGATCCTCCACTTCTCTATCCCCACATTATCAGCCTCTCACAATGACCACATCTTCAATCTCAGGCTACTCAGATTAAAAGCTGGCAGGTGATTAAACTTCGACATATAGGAGATCAAAAAATTTAAAAGATCCGACAGTGACAAGGCTGCCAGCATCATATACCATGGATACAAGGAGGCTAGCTTGCAACGCACCCCGTTGGTATATAAGTCAGTGCTTCGGCCTCTCGCAAACCTCAGAGCCGGTCTCCACCTTCAACGTTTTCCAATCGTCTAAAAACACTTGTCCGTTACATCCGAGTAAGTCCTTTCAAATTATTCTGTCATTAGCCACTGAAATATCGTCTACCAACCTATAAAAGGATGTCGATCAAGTTATATTCTTACGCGTTGCTTGTCTTCGCGCTCAGTTCTTTTGTGATGGCTCCTCCTCCGCCGGTTCAACCAGCATCTACTCCAGAGCACATGTCCCAATGGCAACCTCTTCTACACTACCGCTTCGTTAACGACCTCGGGCAAGCGTGGGTTCGAGTGGAACGGGTACCTCTATCAGCAGAGGGCAAGGGACGGAATTTGGATGACGTGATTTTTTTTGATGTTGGACGCATACCGAGTCATCCTGTCCTTACAGGCGTCATAAAAGTATCGCATGCCAAATTCGCACGATTGCGGATGAAAAAGAAAACCGGTCCGGAGCAGTGTGGGGCACGCAATGGTGAATTTCCGCTCCTGAAGGATCACCGAACCACCCCCATCTACGGTCCAAACTCCGTTCTGCTTGGCACATGGGCCTTGACAGAACACTTTAACCCCAATGTCAGTTTTAACCACGGTGGTTTAGAATGTGAGGTAACTTACGCGCTTGATAGGGAAATCTCTTGTTTTCTTCCGGAACGCCTATTATCGAAATCCAAAACCAGGGTGGCATCTTCCAGATGCGCCATCTCACCGTCGAGGAGAAGCAGGACCATTTCGCCATGGCGCGGACATGTGACCTGATATCCAACAGCGAATACGTTAATGAACTTATATTCAACCTTGAACCGCAACATGTCATTAGTTTGGCGGCGGCTTCCTAGCATAGGCAAAGGTTGAATATCCTACGGTAGCGTTTCCATAAATAGGATTGCGTGCCCCCATCTGAGAACGTTCGTTCACCCTCGCGCTCTCGGCCCCAGTGGACACCTATATTCACCTGGTTACACACGTCCCTCGCCACTACCGAATTCCTAACAGTACCAGTGGTACGCTGGTATGTTTTCGTGATAAATATCAGGAGACATGAGAGTAGAGTAATAAGACAACCGCACAACTGGAATACGAGCGACCATTTTGGAAGTCGTTGTGCAAGGTGATGAGGAAGGTACGATTGAATCCGCGAGTCGGCGAGGTTTGATAAGTTGACGACATCTGCAGGACTTCGACCAACGGACTGCGCTGCAAGTCGACGTAGCCCCACGTCGAAAACGAGCCTCCGCTCTGCGCATCGTTAAATCTGAACAAGTTGGATTACGGGTCAGAAATATACGCTATAGAACAACATGTATGAGACTTACGCCCAGCGCCCTGACGTGTAGTCGAAAAGGTCGTCGGCCATTATGGAAAAGGCGCGACGTGTTGTGGTGGAGCTCGTGCCAGTGAAGGAATCGGAGTATAACGAGCGCAGTGAGGCTGGAGATTTCAGCGAGTTGAGTGACGCAATGTCGTAGATGCTACAATAATAGTCGACTCAATCGAGCATACACCGTCAACCATGTCCAACAGCTTAAGAAGCGACGATCTTCCTCCTCTCTACACTGTCGACCTTTCTCTTCCACCGCATCTTCGTTATGTAAAACTCTGCTCCGATTACAAAACCAAACTTATCGGTCTCTCTGTCTTGTACGATGAGACAGTCCAGTTTCTCGGCGTCTCGTGGGTGGCTAGAGTATTGCTGACGTGGGGGAAGAAGCTGTTACTGCGGAGATTGTATTCAAAAGACGAGACGGAGGAGATTCAAGCTATTGCGCGGAATGTAGGGATTGAGATGTATCTCGCCGTGGCGTACAACACTTTGCTGGATCTGTTTTCGGGGTGTATGAGCGCGGGTGTGATGTTACGGGGCTCGGAGAGAGAGCAGGAGAGGATGATACATTTGAGAGGGTTGGATTGGGAGATGGACCCGCTAAGGGAGTTGATTGTGAGGGTCGAGTACGTGCGGGACGGGAAGGTTGTTGCTAGGTGCGTTTTTTTAACTTATCATGAATATTAACAAAATGGTCTTGCCAGGGGAGTAACTTATGCTGGGTACACTGGTGTCCTTACAGGTGTTAGGTGAGTCGTGCCGTTGCATTGACCCTCTGTTATTTCTATTGGTGAGCAGGGAAGGACTCTCGATATCTTTCAACTACCGCGCAAGCCTCATTTCTACCTCTTCGCTCATCCACCACCGAATTCACCAGCTTCTCATGCTAATGGGCTTCCGTCGCTCTGTCCCCAGTCATCTCCGTGGAATTCTTCTCTCCCCAGGTCCCCCTCAAACACTCACCGACTTAATACAATGGGCGACTCATCCCAAAACGCGACTATCCTCCTGCTACCTGACTTTCTGCTCCCCTACTTCTGTGCTCGTAATCGAGCGAGACCTTGCTTCAGCAACCCATCATACATCAGACGATTTCCTCGTGTGCGCGAATCACGATCAAGACATGGAGCATTTATCCGAACGCGAGCTTGTTCAGCTTTTGCATAAACATGGGATCAGCGGCGGTGCGGCCGAGGCCGTCATTACAGACAGCGTCACGAGGAAAAAATGCATAATGCGGAAGAGGATATCGACGCGACGCAATCGGAGGTCGTTGAGTGAGTTCAAGGAATGGCTCAAAGAAGAGCCTGTGAAGAATGAATGTACTCATTTTTCATGTATTATGGACCCCTCTGAGGAGGGCGGTGGGCTCGTGTGGGTTCAGAGATATTTACAGATTGGTCAATAGGTAAGTCTGTTTAATAGTAGAAGAATACAGATTTTTAGTGACAATACCGAACAGCGGAGTCTTGCAACAGTCGTCGCATTGTACCGCAGTGCAGCACTTTCCCGATATCTGCTCGCTACCTTTGTGCATGGAGGTATCATCGACTTGCCCGGGTTCTTATGAATAGATCTGCTAGTACTAGTAACGCTACGCGTATGACCTTGTGTACATATCGGAAGGAGCCGATGTCAAAGCTTCTTATTTCTGGACGCCTTTACAGGTTGCAACTTTACTAGACTCATGAAATGATTTAACGGCGTCGGTAATGGTCAATTAGGTTTGACCTAGCCTTTCTTACAGTCTGACAATGGGAACTCTGTCTAATAGGTGCCTTCTGGCTCTTTTCGCCGTGGTCTGGAACAATCCTTTCATCGGGTATGTTCCCGTTTACGATATTATCATCAAGGAAAGCAGTCATCGCCGACGAAACGTGACATTAACATATGTAAATGACTTGGATCTGTCTCTCCATTTGGCGATTCGTTGGGCGTTCAATGGGACAGTTAAAATTTATGCATCTGCCAAAGAGTGACAGGATCCTTCTGGCGTCGTTCGGTGGGAACAATCTGCGTTGGCCGCGTTCAAACGATTCTGCAATCGGTTCGAGCATGACCCTTTCTGGCGTATATAAGGCTACTGGTTCTGTCCTCAAACCTCAGCACCTCTCCAACGATGGCTCTCAAAGGTACATCCTCGTATCTATTCGCCGACCGCATCGTCTAACTTCTTGTCTTAGCTCTTATTGTCAGTCTCCTCGCCCTGTTTATCTACCGTGCGGTCGCGCTAGACTTCAGCCAGTCCTATTGGATCTGGAAGGATAATACTGAAGTCGTACCAGCATACGCCGTTGGAGATTTCCGCTACGACCTTACGGTTTGTCCTGGCGGACCATATCCCGTCTCCGCAGAAATTATCATTACTGGGGATAATAACTATACTCTTTGGGTTAATGGCAATGCCGTTGGACAGGGTAACGAATGGACAATAAGTCAAGAATACTGCGTCGCCCTCAATCCGTATTATAACGTCTTTGCTGCAGAGATCGTTAACGCCCTTCCTGATGGCCCAGTAAACCCGGCTGCATTGCTCGCCGCTATCGAGATCTTTTATTCTGATGGGAGTACCAAGACGATCGTGAGCGACAGCAGCTGGCTCGCAAACGGCGCTTCACCCGGATTCCAAAGTCTCTTTTATAACGATCTTTCCTGGTCCCATGCTTATGAATTGGCTACCGCCAACGCTGCACCTTGGCATGCACCCTCCTTGCCCCCGGCCTCCGCTTCCTTATGTTGAATTATGACGAACAATCTCGGATTCCAAATAAGGAGACGCTCGCTAGCGAGCGTTTCCTAATCGGGTAACACAGGCGGATACCCGAAATTCCCGGTATTTCTTCACTATTCCTTTCACCTCGCTTATCTTCTTATCGATTACATGGACTGTGGCTTGATATCAACTATACAGTACGTCGTATATAGCCTGTTTTTACATCCACAGATCACCTCAGTTTGCGTATCCACATCTGAGGTGAATTATATTTCATATTCTCTTTGTTGATTATGTACCTAGCTCGTGTATTGCTACACCTTATCCCTCGCCAATTCGCAATGGTTTTGGACGAACGAGATTAGCGGTCCTGGTGGTGTCGCACCTGTCGGGAACCGCACGTTCCGCCAGGACATTGTGGTACCTGGTAATGTACCAGCCACCGGCGGCACGATTATCATCAGCGCAGATAACGCGTATACGCTTTACATAAATGGCCAACAGATCGGGACATACGCAGATTGGACTGTCGCTCAGCGTTATACATTCACTCTTGGAAGCCCTACCCAAAACATCGTTGTTGCAGTAAATGCTGAAAACACCGGAGGACCTGCCGGTGTCATTGCTGTCCTCGAGCTTAATGTCGGGGTTAGGTCTTGCTCCGGTTATTCCGTCTACGTCACGGATAGTAGCTGGAAGTATAATCTCGGCGTGCCTGCTGGCTTCCAGAGTCCCAGCTACAATGATGGGGGTTGGCCCAATGCGGTGGAAGAGGGCCTTTATGGAGTCGCTCCCTGGGGAAACATTCCCACTCAGTGAACGCGTAGTCAGAACTAGGTACGGCGCCTGTGTGTAAGTTTTTTCGGTCTATCTAGCTTGTTTTGTACAACAGCTGTTCAGCGTATGGTTTTGATTTTTGATTTAACAAAGAATGTTCGTAACGTGGTATGCGAAATGACCATGATGTGTAAAGTCTTGATAGTGGTCTTTGCTTGTCAGTCAACTAGCCAGCATACTCCATAATTAATGCAGCTGTACCTGCATCAATCCCCAACACGCCCTGCAAGTCCTTGGCGCCGATTAGGTAGGGTGACAGCTGAGTAACCTTACATTGAAATCTTCATAGTAACGGATTCGTTGGACGTCGGCACAGATGTCTTCACCGTCGATCACATAGGGGAACGCCCAGTCACGCCACGGCAAGTCGAACTCGATTCCCACCAACTTGAGTCTTGGGAAAAAATACCTTGGTTTAAATCTGTCTCTCTTACTACACCTGTGTAGAGATAAAATGGCGGCCGTTGACAACGATTCGGCGGCGCCCAGGTCTCTTGTTTCGTTCTTGTCAAAGCCCATCTACTAGTATAGCAGCCTGAGAGTACCCCTGTCGACACAGCAACAGAACGACAACAACCCTGGGGGACAGCCAAGCGGACACATCAAGCCTGGCGATGGTGAAAGGCACCAAACAATGGCGAGGAACACGACACCAGCAGGGAAGCAACAAGACAGGGGATAACGACAAGGGGCGACAATGAGGGCGCTCGCAGAGGGGTTCCGGCCCCCGTATGTTCTCATTTTATTCTTCCTTTCTTCTAAACCAACATATATTTCATCATTAAAATATCGGGGATAAATCACGATGTGGCTAAGAATGTGTTCGTTGCCGGAAGACGAAATAATTTGGAAAAAAAAACGTTTACACGTTGAGTGTAAAAGCCAAAAACAGCCAACTTGCGAAAGAAAGGCTCGACGAGAGCAGTAGAAAATATGTGAAAGCACAAGATTATAGAAAGAATAATAAAAGTAGTACATACTTGTGCGTAATCGAATAGATCCAAAGAAATAACAGAAGATGGCGAGGCGAGGCATGAGAGCATCATGGGTAGCAGTTGGGCTTTTAATAATAGGGTGTCTGCAGCAACCTGGCCATTCTAACATTAGCCGTCTTCTTGTTGTTCTTTCTTAGGTTTTACGCACCTACAAAAATCCGCCGACCCAAGTCCAGAAATTCGACGAGGCTGCAGTTCCGACATTACTGGCTGCTCCTACGGCCGCCTTGTTCAGGAGGATATGGCCAGCTTGGGCAGCTGTATTTGATGCTAAGGCATGGCCAGCGCCTTGAGCTGCTCCATGCAGAGCACCCACAGCGAGATGTGTACTTAGTCAGTGGAGTGCTACGAATTCTAGACCTCCAAATATCATTCTTCGCTAGTGATGCGGTTGAATAGAAATAAGAGCTGCCAGTGGGTGCTGTGGGGAGAGAACGTTTGGTTGACGCTTCACAATGTGCGCGAATTTATATTGCTAACTGAAGGCTGTGTTTCGCAGGGATGGTCTACTTGGAATTCTGGAATGATACAGCTTTGAGATGGCTTGACATCCTTTTTCAAGCCACTTGTCGGCGGTCGCTGAGCTGTCACCCAAAGTTGGTCATATGCGGGGTGGAAGATATCAACCATCCTTTATATTGTTAACTGAAGGCTGTGTTTCGCAGGGATGGTCCATGTGGAATTCTGGAATGATATAGCTTTGAGATGGCTTGACATCCTTTTTCAAGCCACTTGTCGGCGGTCGCTGAGTTGTCATCCAAAGTTGGTCGTATGCGGGGTGGACCCCTTTGATCTTAGCCGAACTTATGTAATGAAGTCATCCGACATTCGGGTTAGTTTTTTTATACGTGCAGCACATGGGAAAAATGCAGATGACTCTGCTTAAGCAAGGAATATTTCAATCGTCGATCCTCTTTCACCTTTTTCTTCCCTCAGAACCACCAGACTGTAGTACCTCCCAGCTTAGTAAAGTGTCATTTAAATCAACTGATAACATACAGATGATTTTCCTTTCTTTGTCGGAGGTTTTCCGGATGTATCGCCTGTTGAAGCAGCGGTGGACGAGGACTGAAGGTATGACGGAGAGTTAACCTGCGCATGCTCCCCAAAGTATAAGCAGAAAACTATACCGAAGACGCTCTAGAAGAAATCTGATTGTGCGGCAGCAACTTCGTCGAAGCACTTCAGAAAGCCATCATCGCTATCTTCACCATCCGCTTTCTTCTTTTACGTCACGTCATAAAGTACTCGTTTAGTTCGCACGTCGACGGGTTCAGCAGACGGCATGACAATCTTTATTCTGTCAGCGTAAATCTGATAAAGCTAGAGGAAGAAATCAGATGGCAAAAGAATGACAGATCATCAGGGCTCAAACCTTGCGCGGCCTACTCCCGGGATTCGAAACAATGTATACTTTCAGAGACACCCGTATCAAAGCAACCGCGCAAATTATCATAAACAGATTAAGTTGGGAGGATCTGCGGGTTTGGAGTGGCGGACCCATTCCAAAGCATCCATGGTTGGCTGAAAAGGACATTCAGTGGCGTAAAAGATAATTACGGAAGACAAACCTAAGCTGATTCCATCTGCATTTCTTCGTCATCAACGCGAATTGAATTTAACATGGTAAGTTGATAGTCGAACAAATGTGCTAGCTCCCGCGGTGGGTCAGTGGGGATTTTCAGCATAAACACATCCTTCACGCGTGTCTCATCGTCAATGAGCTCCCAAGGCTTGTTAAACCGAATATGAAGTGAGTCTCAACAAAACCTAGGAACGCAGGATAAACACACTAGTTCTTTTCCAAAGTAATGATTTCCTGACGCGTGTCGAGAGCCCAAGTACTGATTTCTTCAAATATCCTAATCCAGGTGATATGGATAGGGTTAGCTTAGTGTCGCCTTGAGTAGACCGCACGAAACCGTTTTTGATATCCTGGTGGAAGTCGCGCCTGTATTCCACGGAGACGAGAGCCCTGTCTATCAGTCGCACATGTGCGCAAGAAGAAACTCGTTCCTGATAGACGGTGGAGTCGGTCATCGTGGTATGCAAGGGAAGGGGTGAGGGAAGATACGAAACAGAAATCGCGCAAAAAGTAGGGGCGTGTAGATAGAATGAGACGGGAGAAGTGCGGGTAATGGATGCGGAGATAATCATTACAGTCGCCTAATCGAACGTCAGCGGGTATGAAGGCAAGAATGATCAGTCGCACCTTTTTCCTCTTTGTCGGGCGTACGTCAGCAGGGGATGACGATTGATATTCGAGGATGCTGGTCCCCAGAATGTCGTTTGGCAATTCACTTCGGATACATTTTGTCCCTTGCAGCATTTTCGCGCTCCGCCATTATTGCTGAGTCGTGAGCCGAGATTTAGGAACGCTTCAGGCGGAAAATTGATATCCATAACGCGGCGATAGCTCCGATTTTTATTTCACCATTGAATTTCCTGATTGGCGTCGCTGGACGATATTTCGGTACCAATCACAGTACTCGGGAGCGCCGCCTGCGTCGGCAGCAACCTTGCTTGCCTTTAATTACGAGCCTCTCTTCCTTTCAGGACAATAATTACAATGAAGTTTATACACTAAGCTTTAGCTCGGATCGCAACTCAAGACATGTACGTGAAGAGAACCCCGTGTTTGACTTTCGACCAGGACTTCGTCGTAAACGGTAAACAACAACATGATAATGGAGGCACCATCGAGATTCCAAACCCCCCATCTCCGTACGGGAACAGGCAAGGAAACGCTCTCTCGAACAAATGATGAGGGGTAACGGACGGCGAGCATCGAGTTCCTGTTCGCGACTGGGAAAGTCCTGAGACCGGCCGCGTTCCGTGCCGGACTGCATAGGGGGGTTCTCGTGAATTAGAGCACATGTTGGATAGACCATTCCGCAAGAGCTCAGAAGCAGATATAGATGTCAGATCTGTATCGATTGCACCCGATATCTGAATAGGAAAGACTTCTGGATGCACTGGAGCGGGGGTTATTGAAAATAGATGATTGAGGGAAGGGAGGCTTGCCATACAGGAATCGGGAGGATCATCATCATGGTCCGAGTCATAGTCAGAAGGGATGTCAGGGAGGCTGTCAACATGCTCTGTGCAACGATGAGAACAAGAAAACAGATGAGCAGGAAAGGATATTACCAGGATCATCATCCTCATCTGGTACATAAGAATTATTCTGCTCACGTACAACGTCCAGATTGTCCACTTGACGAGCAATAATCATTAATTCTGATGGGACGCCATCGGCGGGAAGGGAGTCCAAGTTGTCTGAAGAGATGACAATATCTCTGTAAAACAGATTGTTTGCCTTTCACCAAACTAGAGCTTCCCAAATATAGTGGCACCGAACGCGAAAGAGGTTATGCATCCAGTTCTCCGGCAAATGACGCTGGCCGACAACGTGATTTGAATCACAGAGGCAAGAACTGAAGGACGACGAGGCATCAAGTTGCCTTGGATCATGTCGGCGATGCCCGGGGTATCAAGGTCATAGCTACAGACGTTACCACGCATGGCACGTTGAAGGGTAGGATTGTCACCTCCAAGATAACGATTGTTCAAACGTCTTGAAAATAATTTGAATACGAAGACTCTAGGATAGACAAGAGCAACGAGTAACTGTTCTGGCAGGCTCAAACGTTTCAACACATCGGGAACCACCCCGATCCAGAGGTTGTTAGCCAAGGACCTCCTAAGCGGAAGGTTACAATCGCCCAATTTCAAATCACCGACACAGTGACGACAACTTTGCACAAAAAACCCCTCAGGCCTCATTTGAGTGGCAGACGGTTCGAGAAGCAGATCATAGAACAAGCGATGAGCGGGGTGAGGAACGGAGGGAACCAAACGACGTCTGTTGGGGATCCGCAGCAGCGAAAACCATTGCAATTGATCCGAGTTGTAAATACTAAAAGGCCTGTCGTCCACATACACCACAAACGCCAGAGGAAAGACGCGCATTGGAAGTGGATTCATAGAAAGCACGGTAGCAGGATCTTGATTTCCGCATCTGACGGAAGCTCAAGGAACACAGACGGATTGGGAGGCTGGGGCTCATGTCTAACTCGTACGACATCCCTCTCCGAATCGTCATCGTCGACAGGCTCACGAACACGTTTTCGGCGGGTACGATCATCCCGAACGTCTCTTGATTCCGCAAACGACAAGATCAGGTTTAAAATGTGCTGAGACGAGTTCTGGAGAAACCACAGAACAAGATCATGCTTGTTTTGGCAATCTGTGGACGGCAGGCCGAGGAAGTGGGAGGCATAGTGGCGAAGGGAATTCAGAGACATTGCCGATAGACGGTTGTATGACTCTTCGCGCGAAGGAGTATGGGAATCAGCGTGGCTGGACATGCCTCCTAAAAAATTATCAGATTGCGAGCAAAAGGGCGACGAGAGAAGAGGAGAACGTTGGGTGGGACAAAATATGGAGACGACCACACGTGGCGCCGACGGTAAGGTCCAGAAACGATCCATGAAATTTCTATCAATTGAATTGGGAGCTCCCTACGATATGGGTCTCCTACACTGAAAGCGAACAGGACAAGTTATCGCGGACGAAGAGAGAATACATGGGTAGCGGCGGGTGG
This sequence comes from Amanita rubescens, assembly GCA_015039365.1. Classification (NCBI taxonomy): domain Eukaryota; kingdom Fungi; phylum Basidiomycota; class Agaricomycetes; order Agaricales; family Amanitaceae; genus Amanita; species Amanita rubescens. Next base: position 18,852 of record WION01000241.1, on the reverse strand, counting down.
AGCACCACGATCTGGATGATCACGTATAGCCGAGGAGCTAAGCAGCGCACGTAGTAATCAGAGGGGACCGGCTGCCAGCTCGGTGGAAGCCGGGGTATTTGGATGTGTTTAGACCTCTAAATTCACAACGAATAAACCTTGCAAGCAAGGTAATAATTTGCATTATGTAACTCACCTCTGTGTGGGAAAGTGCCGAAATGCCGAATTCAGCACTACGCCGACAGCGCTCATTGTTTCCAACTCCGGCCAACCAACGGCAGCGACGACGACAACAATGAAGACCGCCGACATGGCGCGCTCAGTCGACCTCGTCATAGCATTCACTGCAGCCAAAAAGACGACAATATCATCCGCGCAGACACGCAAAGAAGCGCAACGCGCTCAACGACAATACGATCAACTCTTGAACACTCTCACTTACAATCACTTACATGCCGTAGGGAGACGCGGGGAGTCTCTAGGTCATTTGTTGGTGTTTATATCCTGTCCTAGAGAGGTTCTCGACACGCTAGGTAAGGAAGGAACGGTGAGTTGTGTTCGTTCTTCGGTTGGCGCGGCACTGTTCTAACTGCGCTTTTCGCAGTCACTCAGATTTTCTATCTGGCCTACCTGTAACACCACTCTCAGAGGATGCAACTATAGGCCCTTTGTCCCCCGCTGATCGCATCCGTCTCGTCCACTCATACATCACCTCAATGCCCATCGACGGGGGCTTAGGGATCACACCCGACTCTCCAGAATGGGATTGCATCGAATCCATATTTCCTCTCCACGACCGAGAATTCAACGAACAATGGATTACGGTCGTGGAAGCCAAAGCAGCTTGCATCCTGTATCCATTCGAGATGTTCGTGAAGAAGTACGATTGTCCACGTTTTTCCCTTTTAGACGCGTTCTGACGACTTAAGCTTCCCAGTTCGGCGACTCTGTAGCATACTATTACGATTTCTTGTCCGCATATACATATTTCCTCATATTCCCCGCAGCTCTTGGCCTAATAGCTTATTTCTTCTTTGAACCATACTCACCCACTTACTCCATCTTGATTTGCATATGGTCCATGGTCTTTGTGGAATGGTGGCGCATACATGAACGCCTTCTATCTCTCCGCATTGGAACCCGGGGCTCAGCCCGCGTCGAAAAGCGACGGGTTGAATATAGGCCTGGAATGAAATGGTGGAACAAGGACCTCCGCGTTTTCGCGAGCGTACCACTGATTACGCTCTTTGCCACACTTTTGGCAGTCATTTTGACTGGAATATTCGTCTTGGAAGTGTTCGTCACGCAGTTGTACGAGGGTCCTGGAAAACAAATCGTTGTCAGTGTTCCCTGCTTTGTTTTTCATTATTGGTATCGACTGATCAGCTGTTTGCAGTCATTCGCCCCCACAATTCTCTTCGCAGCTCTAGTTCCGCGCATCTTGTCCATTTACCACGCCATAGCAAAGCAATTTACGATGTGGGAGAATCACGCTCACAAGTCTTCTCATTCCGCCTCACTCACTGTCAAAACATTTGCCCTGAGCGCTATTATAGCCTATCTTGGCTTGGGCCTCAGTGCATTTGTCTATGTTCCATTTGGCGAGGGCTTGATGCAACAGGTTCAATCATGGCTCTTCACGGAGGTGAAGAGTGACCGATGGCAGTGGGGAAAGCAACTATTGACGCGCAAGTCATGGAAAATGACCACTGCCACCATAACCAACGTCGCTGGCGCTATGGGTGCCATGGCATCCACTGCCTCCGAGAAACCTGTTGGAGGATCATCAAGTATGTGGGACATGGATGTCCAACGTGCAAGGCAGAAACTTAATCCGAAGAGGCTGAAAGATCAGATGTTCGCCTACTGCGGTTACGAACCAAGTTGTGGATACCTTTATGGAGTTGGCATGCCGTTCGTGATGCGAGCCTTTAACAACTTTTGGAAGAATGGAGGAAAGGTGAAGAAGACATCCGGTTCTGGTTCTTCGGTGTCCCGAAGAGTGCTGGCTTGGCGCCTACGGCTAGCCCGAGCGGGGGTAGCGTCATCAGTGCGAGCAGTATCAGTGGTGGCTCGATAAGCGGAAGCCCGAGCGTTCGAAAACGTGTCGTATTCGAAGACGAACAAGAGAGGGGAGGGATGGAAGAACGTGAATTTCTGGACAAGGTCCGAGCGGAGGCAGCCTTGCCCGAGTATGATTTGTTTGGGGATTATAGTGAGATGGTGACTCAATTCGGGTATATCGCTTGTCTGGTCGGCGATATGGCCTCTTACTCCTGGTTGGTATTTGTGAATTCGTTCCATACTGAAAGAAGCTAATGAATATAACTTCCAGTCATGGCACTTGTGAACAATTTCTTTGAAATCCGCTCAGACGCGTTCAAAATGGTCGTACACTTCCGTAGACCCATTCCAACAAGAACGGATTCGATCGGTCCCTGGCTTGACACGTTGACATTCTTGACATGGCTTGCCGCGTTTATCAATGCTGCGCTGGTATATTTGTTCTCGCCAGGAGTCGCAGAGACTATTGACGTCATCTGCCACATTGGCAAACTTGCGCTGGAAAGCTAGCGCAGGCTAGTTCAGAAGCAACAGAAGTTTCTGGATGGAGAAGGTATGGATGTGATGATCTCTGTCTCTTGGAAGTCAAGCCTAACGTGCATACGTGTTTGCAGGCGCGAATGGAACGGAACGACTTCTTATGTGGACGCTCCTAGTTGCTTTGATAGTTTCGCATGGATACATACTAATCCGCCTCGTAATACGGCACGTGGCGGAGCAGGTATGGTGGAAAGAAAGAGCCGAGGTGAAACATCGGGAGTGGGAGGTGAAGAATGTGAGGGGGAGATTCTTGAAGAGCCTCGGCGTGAAAAAGGACCAGATTGATATCTGGCAAGCGAGGGAGGAGAACAAGAGTGGGAGTGAGAAATGGGGAGAGGAAGAGCCAGGTGAGTTGGGAGTTTTGGAAGGGTCAGTGTGTAACGAGGGGCCAGGAAGAAGGCAAGGTTGCAGAAAAGACGTCAGGGCCGACTACAGATGCTAGTTGGAACGAGTTTTGGGATCATGATGATGGTGGTGAAGAGATTGAACGAATATCAAAGGACTCGTGAATGTAGATTTTCAAATCTTTATGCATATGTAGTTTCAAGGTCTTGATGCAACTTTCATCACGTCACACTCGTCATCACAACTTCTAATGCCAGGATCCATGGTATTACCCAGACGGATCTGGCTTACGAGGAAGTATACCACCTATACTGGCGTGTTCAAAGACGCCAACATGGCGGCGTACATTGGCTCAGCTGCGTCGCCCACACATATGCCAAGACTGCATGGCTTACCCGAGGTACGTATGAATATCGCATCTCTTCGTACACTGATTTACGAATGGAATACTAGATCGTCGTCACCGGACGCGCGAATACAGGCAAATCAAGCTTGCTGAACGCCGTTTTAGGACGAAACTCATTACTGCAACGAGCAAAAAACCCGTAACGTGTAGTTTCTCCAACCTTGCCAGGCCGTGACTCACGTTCTGTCGCGTAGGGTCCGAACGCGTTTACTCAATTTTTATCGGGTTGGTGCAGAACCTGGAAAACTCGTGCTCGTCGACTCACCTGGCTATGGTGCCAGGGGAAGACCAGAATGGGGAGAGCTATTCGACGAGTACTTGCGGACTCGGAAAGAGTACGTTCCAATAAGCATAGCTCAAATTTTGATTTTTTTTTATAAAAAAATTACAAATAGGCTCAAACGAGTATACATCCTTCTCAACGGCAAACATTCGTTAAAGACCTCCGACCATGAAATGCTCAAGCATCTCTCCGAAATCATCATATCACAGCGCGAGCAGGTTTAGCTTACAACCTATCATTACCAAGGTTGATGATATCCCTCCAGCAGAGGCGGAACGCCAGATTGATAGTATACGCAATTCTATCAAAAGTGCGACGTCGTTTTGCATGCCGCCTATTGTGACGAGTGCAACGATGGGTTTGGGCATCGACACGTTGAGAAGGAATATGGAGGTGGCTTGTGGGTTGGCGACATTGGACAGAGGGAAGAGGGAACATGGAGGATAGGGTCAAATTCGTCGCCCTAGAGGGCGGGAGCCGCGAGGTTCGGTTGAAACCCATGCAAGCCCTCTCTTGGCAAACGATATTTGAAACATGGAGACGATCGTGCCGAATGGTGGAAGAAATAATGTTACAATGGTTGTTCATGCATTACCAACTGGTGAACATGAGCAACGACAGGCCAATCGTCCTTTCCAGATACTTGGTCCTTCGCACCCCTGCGCAACAAGAAACAGTGGTCAACTGTCCACTTCTCGCCCCTACTCGGCTCTTGCACATCCTCGACCGTCATAATGCTGCGAACGTACAGCCAAATCTCCTCGCCTGACTGTTCGCTCCAAAACTCCACGTCGACTTTCTTGTTCCCGTCCTCATCCAACTTTTGGGAAAAGTGGGTGCGCTGGAGGTCATGAAGGGATGATGATATCTCAGCGTGGCCTCGGGCCGTGCGCAGTGGAAAGGAATATCCCTTTTGATTGCGGCAACACAGGGGAGGACAGTGCGGGATCCGGCGATATTGGCGAGCTCTCACATACGCGGTATATAAACTTGGCATCGGGTGCATAAGCCGAGATCAACACCGCGCGATCTGTTTCGTACAATTGCATATACCTGTACATGATACAACGCGTTAGCCTAAACATTGAGAAAAATCACACATATACGTGCTTACCTAGTCAAAAAAACGCGCGAAAGACCATCCAAATCTGCATCTTTCATTTCCTTGGCTAGGCACCACCGGACTTGGCACTTGCCCCGGGCCAGAAGGAATAGCTTCACTCTCCACCTGATCGCGCTCGTCATCGCTCTCAGTCATGCGCCGTACCGATGCTAGCAACCTCCGCAGCCTCCATCTCATCTCTCAGCAGCTCGTCTTCCTCGTCCTCAACCAACTGGTCTTCCTCAACATCTTCTTCAATCCGGTCGCTACTTTCCTCTGGGATCACTTGAATCACAGTCCACCCAGAAGTCTCCCCAAGAACGGGCTCGGGTGACTTGGCTCTGGCGGGTTCGATGACAGTAGCGTCATCCCCAACCACTTCTGTGCCAACAACACCAAAACGTGCAACCGGGGTCTTCTCAGGACGGCTCCTTCGCCCCGGTGGACGATAGATTGATTTAAATGGTTTGGACGGTAGTTCAGGTGGGACGACGACTTTGGACAAGGAAGGTCCCAACGAAGGAAGTCTCTTGGCGGCAGGACTGCTTCCGGATGATGACGTGGTTCGTCGTCGAGGCGAGGATTTTGGAGATGCGTTGTTACGCTGTGAGAGCTGGATGGCCGTCGCGAGGTCAAGCGAGGCGCGTGGGACGGGCTGGCGTTTCCGTTTGGAGATGCCTGCGGTTTTTGGTTAGGAGAGGGGGAGATGAGCGCGGTAGGTGGAATGGGCGTTGGTGGTGCTTTTTGAGAACTTGGAGCATCTGCTGTTACAGACGGCGGTGCTGGAGAGGATAGCACAGGGTGTGGAGTGGTTACGGATGGAACGGACGTTTGTGGTGCTTTTTGAGGACTTGAAACTGCCGCTGTTGGAGATGTCGGTGCTGGAGAGGGTGTTTGGGTACATTAGATGCTGGAAAAGTTCCGGATGGAACGGATATTTGTGGTGCTCTTTGGAGACTTGGAGTAGCTGCTGTTGGAGATGTCGGTACTGATGAGGATAGTGCCGGTAGCATGGGCACATTAGGCGACTGAGGTTCTGCATCCACTTCCGATAATGTAGGTAGGATGTCGATTGAGTCGGTATCCCCGAGATCCGTCTTGCTCTGGTCAGAGCCCTTGGACACTTCCGGCGATACTGGTTCCAGCGTGTCAGCCCACACGGGGACCTTGCATTTCCTATCAAAAGATGAGTAAGGGAACTAGAAAACGAGCGTCAAGTATGCTCACCATTGGATCGTAATTCCGTCACTGCTTGAGGCAGATAAATACTAATGATCACAAGAGAGAGCAACAATGGCAAGACATACCGCGTCATCCATTTCCCAATAATTCAAGCCCTCTTGCTTTCAACTCTCGTTCCTTTTCTTCCTGAACTTGATCCTATTGGCCTCCCATTCAGGATGCGTCCTATTGCAATTTTCGGGGAAAGGATAGAATTGGTATAGGCTTGATGCAGACTTGCGTTGTACGCTGGGAAGCGGAGGACTTTCAGGTTCGCGTTTGACTCTAATCGGGGGAGTTGCAGGTGCTTGTTGCGTAGGATGATGCGATGGTGAAGGGAGAGCAGGAGAAGGGGTATGACGATCATTACTCGTCTTCTGTTCCGGGAATACCAAAGATTGACGGAGAAAGCGGGAGAGGGAGGGGCCGACCGCATAAAGGAGATGCGTTCGTAATGACGCTTCCCCTCGGTCCATGTTGGACGATATGGGACTGACGAATTCAGGTGTCAGATCAACCTTTCTCCGCTTCGGCGACTGACTGCGTTCCCTAGATCGACTCTCCGCTTCCTCAGCTTGAGAGTACGCGATCATCGTAGAAGCAGGTCTTGGCACAGCGTTGTAGATAATCCCGACAAAGGCGCTTTTGGTTTGAGCGCAGGAAGCGGTATAGTGAACGGTTTGGTGCGTTCCTCGTTCGAATTGGCACTTGCAGCATCGCGCTGCTGCGAAGATGGAATGGGCAGAGGTATAGGACGAGGCCGGCGACCTTCGAAAGGAACAAAACCATTTTTCCGTTCCTGGTGATTATTTTGCCGGTCTTCTTGCGTCTTCCATTGAACCTGCCGATATTCACCCGCAACAGCACCGTTGTTTACGTGGCCGGCAGAACCACGTTCAACCCTCGCCGAAGGCTGGCTAGGCCCGTCTCTGCCTCCATATGCTCTCCGACCACCTCTCCTCGCCATTTGCGGCCCTATTTCTCTGCTTCTGACTGCCGATGTCGTCGCGACCACAGGAGGTAAGCCCACACCTTTACGCTTCCTCAATGTTTCGTTGGGTTGCAAATCTTCAGAATGCACCGGTGTTGGATTTTTCGTCGAGGCTGCCTGCGCCTGCGCGGCGGTCGCAGCCCTACGTAGCGCGAAGCCGTTTACCATCGTGTCGCCGTCTATTGCCGATTCTACTTGATTACGTCACGGGCAGGAACCTCGCTTCGATATGTACAGAGTAGTAAACAAAACAACGCGTGCCTAATATAACATCATGATTCACGGCGGTCGCGCAGGTTGATTACACGGACGACGCTGCTTTTCCTCTGTTTCGCCTTATAGTATCCGACTATCCGTGCACCATGACCATATGCATCGGGACGTAGTATGTCCGAGTCGGCGGTAAGTACGCGGAGCGTTCTTTTTTTTTCCACGTCATGGTCATATTGAGGAGATGATAACTGACGTTGACGAGCTAGTCGTACGACCTCTCGGTGTAGCGTGGTGCCTAGTCGACTCACGTGATGAATGGCGTTCAACTTGGCAGTCTCCTATTGCGATGAAGTCCTTTCCTATGTCAAACTCTAACCTTCGTCCACGATACGGCGTCTTGCCCACTATGTCTCCACAAGAATCTCGAACTCTCTGGTGTTTCCTGGAAGGCAATCCAATGCCATACGATGTCTTCGACATTCCAATTGGTGCCAACGTCATTCAATTGAAGGCAATGATAAAGGAGAGAATCGAATGCCTCCATGACACAGACGCTCGCCATCTGAGGCTTTTGAAGGTCATTCCTTTAATACCAAGGGCATGCGTCTTCTGACTTTCTCTTTCAGTTCAATATGATGATTCCTATCGATCCGGATCATAGTCTCGCGCAGCGATTAGCAGACCTGGGTAACATCTCCGCGTATTCGAGAGAGTTGAGTTCTGGAGAAGAAGTGGGGGAGCTATTTTTCGAACCGCCTTCCGACAAGCATCTCCACATTGTGGTTCAGCGCCCTGGGATTGTACCGTCTAGTCCGAGTGGTGAGTACTGCTGGTTCATTGTTCGTGTAGAACTGACGATATCGTTGAACTTCTCACCTCACTTGCACATCTTTGTCTCGATCGTCCTCATGACTCCTATCTCAAATCAACACATGACTTACGTGGTTGTTTCCCACCGCTGTCTCTTTTTCAGCCTCTCTGAAGCGCTCTCTGTCCACAACAGAAGAGGATGGCCAGGCAGCAAAGCGCCAGCAGATCGGTGGGATTGCGCAGGACGTACAGACCCATTGTATCGCTATCCATAAAGCGATCCAAGCCATGCCTGATAATCTGAACTTGTCTGATCCCTCGACATTTACGACCCTTCCTTTCCCCTCGCCCCTCTCAATGCCTCACCAGCGCTTTGAATGCAAGGAAATCAACGGCATTGACCACTTTGAATACATGGGGAGATCTCAGTTCCACAAATTGCAAGAGCGTATCAAGAACAGGAATTTTCTCGAGGGAGCTGAACCCATATACCTGTACGGGACGTCTGGTTCAGGGAAATCACATCTCCTTACCGCGCTTGTGTATCGTCTCGTTCGTGACGGAAAACGCGTCTTCTACATTCCGGATTGCTACAGCTTGCTTCTGAATCCGGAACAGACGCTGCGAGCTGCATGGCACTTTGCGTTCCACGACTCGCCTGTTCTGGGAACCATAGAATATCCCCACGATGTCGATGCATTGATTCGTTCGACGAAAAACGATCGAGACGTCTACATCGTCGTCGACCAAGTGAATGCTTTGGAGGTCACAGAGAATAAGAGCCTTGAGAAAGAGAAGCAGCAGGCAATAGATTGGCTTGACAACTTGAGGTTCAACCATCGATACATATTTAGCGCTTCAGCTAATGAAAATTCCTATCGAGAAGCTTATAAGAAGCAAAATGGAATTTCGGTTTTCGAAATGTTTGGAGGGATGGGCAAGGTGCGCTGATACCTTCACATTGTTCCACGCAATACTCATGTCCTGTAGGAAGAAACCGATCAGTGGTTTAAGTGGCATGGCCATCGAATTCCACCATTGTCAGATAAACAACGGCAGCTCGTCGAATATCTCACGGGTCGCATTCCGCTTCTGCTGCGTTGCCTTTTCAACATGCCCAAATTTGTCGAACTCGAATTCAGGAAACAGTTTTATTTGCGTAATGTCAAATCTGATGTCGATGAATTCGCTAGAACCAAGCTTTCATTGCTAAAACCGTTGAGCAAGAAATGGTAATGCACCTGTTATTTTCCCTTCCATCTAAGTTAATATTTTGTAATAGGTATCTCGAGATCATGACAGCATGTGTTCAGGGTGATCATGTTACAACTGACAACCGAAGCTTTATGATCTGCGGCACTTTTATGTTGACACCGAACAAATTGGACGTTTTACGTGTGGAATTGCTTTGAAACAATGGTATCAATATTGCGAATGGATGACAATGCTTCATTCCTGGGTGGTTTCTGGTACACAACAGTTTCACAATCTGACAATCCTGCTGTTCAGGGCTTCTTGGCTGAGCAAATTTGTCTTAGCCACATTGCCATTAATGGTCTAAAGGCTGTCCACCCTGAGCTTGGTCGAATGTCTATTGCAAGTTTCAAGACACAACCAAACTTCACCCATCATCTATCAACTGATCACAAAACCTGTCTGTATATCCCTGATGACTATGATTTCATGGCTGTGGATGGCATCATACTGTTGTTAGACCATACCTCCAAGCAGGCCACTGTGTTCACCATCCAATTCACACTATCCCTGAATGATAAGCAATCAGCTAAGGATTTCCACGAGAAGTCGTGGTCAACTTGGACTGAGCCAATCACCTCAGCTGGGTTCACTGTTCATTCAACTTTTGTCTGGATAGACAAAGAGCAACCATCAGAGCATGTCAAACCTGAAGTAGTCAAAGAGCTCCGATCTGGCCATAAGGTTGTTCACCCTGAATATTCTGTGATTCATGTGGGTGTAAAAGAAGTTTATCCAAGACTTGCTTCTGCCCTTGACATTGAGCAGTAGTTTGCTCAGATAATGTAGACTATACTACATACCAGTAATTATCTCAGATAACAAGGAGTAGTAATGTACTCCAAGTCATCATTAAATAATAATAATTCCAATCAATTTGATTTCCCAAACAATACTGAGGCTCCTCCATTCGTGCACGCACCCAGATGGCATGATGCTGCAGTCCAACCGAACTCGAACTAGGCCCACCGCCGCCCGTGATCATCACAATTGCCACAACAATAACACCTACAGTATTACTACTAGAATTGCCACCGCCGCCATCGCGGATAGTACTATGTCCAAGAGAACAGGACCAGCGGCATGTTTATCTTTATTCCAATTTAAAACGGGTCCGACTCGAGGTGGCTGTCCGACGTTTCTGATGTCTCGCTCTGCGATCTCCTTATAGACCATGGAGGTGAGGGTGATGGTGGCGAAGATGTCAAGGAATCGGGGAGAACTGGATAGTGTTGTGACCCTGTGCAGTGGTACAGAAGCTAGAGGAGACAGCGGCACAGATAGTGGAGATAAGGACGATAATGCCGGCCGCGATGGATCCTCTAACGCATGTGGTGGAAGAGGAGGCAAAGGGCGCGATAAACGCTGTAGACGCTCTGTTGCACCTTCCCCGTGCACGGGGCCCCGAGATCGATAGAGAAGGCAACGGAAGTGGTATTCGCCGTGGTTGGTTTTTGTTAATATCGATGCCTCGGTCTGGAAGTTGCAGCGGGGGTAGAATAGGCGGTAAGCGTCTTGGTTGATCTCTAGATAATCCACTAGCATGTACATCTGTAGACAAGGATTTACTGATGATAGAGTGAGCTGGTGAATTATTCCGGCGAAATTTGATTCCTCTGTTCATGAAAAAAAAATCAATTCGCATCTCGATAGATAGATCAACTTACTTATCCGCAACACTAGACATGACTTGGAAGGAAGGAAGGACTACAGCCTCATTGACGTTTTCTTTGGCTCTGCCGTAGGCGGCAGATCTTGGCGTTGGAAAATGTGGAAATTGGGTTAGAAATGCCTTACTAATTTATTGTGAACCTGACCAAGTAGGACCCACAGACGGACATAAGGCGACGCGTACCGAGATCGAAATTTATTATGCATGTGGTTCGGAAATATTCTTTACGTTCTCCTATCGTTTTCTTTGGTTATTGGATTACTAGTTGACGAAGCGGCCACTCCGCACAGCCTTGCTTAGAGACTGGTGATTGGTCGTTTGCGGGATTTTCTGATCTTTCTGATGTGCCTCCCTCGCTGACGTGCCGGGGAAGTATGAGAAATCCGGTAAACAACAGAGTATTATAGAACCTTAGAATTGTATTGGTCTTGGTGGTTGGCCACTTCCATTGAGCTCAGTAATGGCCATCTGAGCTTCAGGATGGATAGGTCTGGGAGCGAGACCTGCGGGAGACGATCCTTTAGCAACCGAGCAGTATCGCCTACCAGCGATGAGATCAGGTGTGGTACAGCCGCCATATGCCCGGGCGGCTAAGAGTTTCAGAGCTTCAATATTCCTTTCTAACGACTAGTGTCAATCTGACGTGGTACGCGACCGCCTACAAGTGAAATCAAGAACAAAAACGGAAGCGCGAGTGAATGCCGTACCTGAGCTAGCATTTCAAAAGAAAGAGAAAAACTTTCTTTTTGTACACGGACGTCTTGGGGGTAATGAACGTCGCGCGTCATGCATCATGATCACGGCATTTCAATTTATCACCATTTCGGACCGGCTTAGTCATCCGCTAGAGAGACCCAAATTTAAGAGCGGCGGGCGTCGAACGAGTAACAGCAAAAACTGCAATGCCTTCGGGTTCGTAGCACGCAGACCATGTCGACTCCCAAATGGCCGTCTTTATACAACCTAGGCATCGAAGTTATCGACATACCACACAATGCACCCGTCCAACCACGCGGCGCATACCTCAATCACCCCATCGACGTCTTCAGGTTCACCTTGTTCTGGACACTCATATTCTACTGCCCCGTATTCATCCTCTGCGGCTGCTATGCGTTCTGGAACCTAAACTTTCCACCCGCTCCACGCCCACACAATGTACGGAGCACCCCAGAATCTAGGCAGCCCCACAAACGCGGACGCGAAGAGGAATTTTGGCCGCCTGGCACATCCTCTGCTACTGACGCGTACCCTCTTTCTCCTTTGAAACTAGCCCCCTCAAAGCCAGAACCCCCGCCCGCCCCCGTTAAAACCTCCCACCAACCTCCCATCCACCTCATCTTCGTTCCCAACTGCGGAAACCTTCCGCTCCACTACACCTTTCCTCCCTCGCACCCAGGCCGCCACCACCTCTGCCTCTCCACACGGCCCTCCGGTACAGAGCCCACCCACTCCCCACACCCAAAAGTCCAAATACAACTACAAAGAACACGAACGGCGATCGAGGTTCACATTCTCGATCCTCCTCCTCCTCCTCTTTTTCGCCGCAGGTCTGGCAGGTGCAGTTCTAGGCTCGGTGATCGTAGGGTTCGTCGCAGCGACGTTTTTCCGTTCGGTAGATTACAATATGTCGACCTGGATTCCGTTTTTGTTGGCTTTGCTCATGGTGTTGACTGGGTATTTGAGGCGAGTGTTTTTTATTATTATCGTTTTGGATCAAGGTTTGCTGACTGGAGTTTTTTGTATAGCTTGTGGCCGTCCATTATTGATATCATTTAGTCCCGCTAATTAGACAATTGCAATTTGTATAATAGTCATGGAAGCATGTCCATCGAATATCGGTCAATTGTACTTTCGTCACAGCCTGGATAGTCGCCGAATCACATTGCACTCGATAACTATCCCGTTTATTAGTCAAGTGTGAAATTGCTGCATGCAATTCAGGTGTAAGAAACAGTCTACAATTCATCAATTTCGGCTAATTCAGCTTCCATTTCGACAGGACTTCCCACCACCAACGTCTCCAAGTCGACCAGGAATACCACATCAGCCTTTATGCAGAAGTTGCGTCGCGCAATATCACCGTGAACATATCCAGCCGAGTGGATGCGAGCAAGAGCGGATTTCATCGGAGTCCTCGTCTGGGTACTGATTGGCCCATGTTCATGGATTGCGGTACCAACATCTTAGAGAGCAAGTAGCCTCAAGAGTCCCCAAACATCGTAATATCCATGGACGCGTGGAATAACTATGCCTTGCAAATCCTGCAACGTGGCATCTCCTTATGGAGCGCGTTGATGGAATCTCTCCTTTGAAAAGGTCCACCATTTTGCAGAAGACATCCAGGTTGGGGGAATGTCCATAGCGGACATGCGAGTAGCAATAGCCTGGTTGATCTCTGTTTCAAATGTATCCCATCGAGCGAAGTGTTCAAGATCTGTTCGTGGACACGCTCGTTCCTTAGTGTACGTGGAACTGTGATGAACATCTTCGAACCACAAAAAAACCTGTCGGCTTGTAAGACAAAGTTGGGAGCGTGGTTTTCATGATGTTCGAGATTTGTTTGAGGGAACTTTTATTATTGCCTTGGCACTGCTGCTCTTCAATGTGATGCATCAGACGGTGGCGGTCCCGGTGGTCCCGAGGATAAGTGTGTGAGAGCGTCGCATCTGGGGAATCCCCCTGGAGTAGGTTGATCACGGCATTTCAATTTATCGCCATTCGGACCGGCTTAGTCGCTGAAGAGACCATGACCATTTTGCTTTTGAATGCGTGAAAAAAAGAAATGTCCAAGTACAAATGCGATTGAAAGACTACAAGATGAAGCTTCTAAGAGTACATCTACTAAACAACATCATATGACAATTACAATCCAACTTACAGTACGTCACGTTTTTCTTTCCAATTACACAACCCAATGCCCAAATAAAAAGAAAAAAAGGAAGAAAAAAAAGAGAGTCGGCTCAGCGCTCAGCTTACGGGCCGCTTTTTCAAAAGTTCCTCAACTTCCACGCATTCCGACGGATCTTTGAATATCCGCAACACAACGTGTCCCGGAACGCTGGCTCTCGCGCTCCACACCCTATTTTGTAGCTCGGCTCTCTTTCTCTCTCCCTCGCTCATGTTACGGTATCTCGAGAGGGAGAGGAGCGAAGAGGAAGTAAGTGGGCTATCTGCGCCTGCGCCTGATAGAGATGGAGAAGGGTTCGCGCTGTTTCTTCTTTGCGGCCGGAGGGAAGGCCGCGACGGTGGAGGAGCAGAAACTGAAATTCCATCAGTGGTGTGCGTTCTACGCCGCTTCGGAGACGCTCTAAGATTCGGGTTTGGACTGGCGCCAGAACGAGCGCTCATGTTCGACTTCAGGACGCTTGCTCTCTCTGGTGACTGAGAAATGGACATCTTATCCGCAAATGCAATCGCGGGTGACCGTCGGTTGGCAAAGCTTGCGGGATCCTCGTTGATATCTGAAAAACTTGCTTCGGTGCCATTACTGCAGCTTCCCCTTGATCTTGAGTTGATGCGAATGGCTAATGACGGTTGTTGGCTAGGTGCGCCATCCCCGGCCTGATCAAGAGGTGAGAAAGACAACGGGGAGGACGACAGTTGGGGGGCGATGATGATAACCACGTTTGTTCCTCAGTCGGCTCTGCTATCTTCTTGATTGGTCGAGCGTCACAGAGTATCATTGGCTCATATTCGTCACTTGAAGGGGGTTGATCGTCTTCTAGAAGAGGTATAGACGAGAAAGCGGGTGATGGAGTGCTCGTTAGCCAATTTCTCCCCCGGCTAAACTTGCCGAATAATGAGTTCGAGCGCGACATGCCAGGAGCGACACCGTTTCCATAGCTGCTACTTGTGTTGCTCCTCGATGGGGGGCGTATCTCCCATTCTTCGCCAGTTGGGTCTCGAATAGGGGGTAAATCAGGTTCAACATCTCTGATGAAAATGCCAAGTATTTTCTCCGGATGCAAGCTTGCTAGCCTGAAGAATATTTATTATTTCGTTGCCCCCAGAATTAATGAATCAAGAATGCGCACTGTGCATACAGTTCTAGATCTTGTTCTCCCGAGTCGCCCACGAGGATGAACTTGGAGTCTTCAAAAGAATCGAGAATCTGAACCAGGTTATCGCGTTTGCGGTCAGCAGGTGCCTTGAGGAGCTCTCTGAATAGGGAACGGTGCATATGATTTTAATTTAATGGAGCCTAAATTACGATGTCAGAAACAGAATCCTACGATTCAATGATAGGGATGGTACCTGGCGGTAGCTGCGCTACCTTCAAAAACTGGAGAACGAGAGGCAGAAGCTGATTTGGACCATTGGACTAAAGACATGTTAGAACCAACAAGGAATCTGATGGAATGATGGACTGACGACATAATGGAACCTGACGCCTTGGTTCCACATGTTATAATACCATTCTCCCATGCCCGGAATCACGGCTTCTTCTAGATCGCGTGCAAACACGTTCCTGAAGATTGTGCGTGCACCGCCAAGAATATTACTCATCTTGATCGTGTCATCAATGTCTGATATGACACGAGTATGTGCATGATTAAGAAAGATGATTTGTTTCTCCACTTTGCTTTCTTCCGGATTTAGTGATGCAAGGGATGGTGGCAGAAGTTTTGCGTGGAGAATCAACTCGTAATCAGTTATTTGTTCGCATTGTGCCAGGGGATGATCACAAATGTCATCCCACTTGATCACGAAGTGATGCCGGAACGTGCCATCTGTCCCTGTATTCACTTCGAACGACCAACCGGAGGCCCATGTTGAGAAGCAAAAAGTTCCAGGTTCACGACACGAGACGAGAGCATGCTTGGCCAGAAGAGCTTTACGCGTGAATCTAGATTATCTTGCAACGCTGGAGAAGGTCGGATACGTCGCCACGGATTGTTGGTTCACTTGGGGACTGAAGCACGTCGTCGTCAAATAACGAGTCATTGCCATCTATGGCCAATTGGTAGCTCTCGTCCAACTCTTCTATCGAGTCATGTTCCTTTTCCTTTGATTCAGGACTATCCGGGTCCGAGACAGGAGTAGACTTGGGGTAATGAGTTTCGGCGAACTTGTTCAATGCAGCAATGCCTAAAATACGCGGTCGTGAGTCACCTTACAAATTAGGTAGGTGGACGATAAGATTGTACTTTTGGCTAGACGCATGAACGTCACCTGAGCCCGAGTCGGAGGCGAGCGCAGGCTTGTAGCGTAACCGGAAACATGCACATGAAGATCAAATTCTTTCCTGCCTATGAGAGAGTTAGCCATGAAGGAAATGCGTGTTTCGGTCACGTCGCCAATAAAGGCGCCCAGAGGTACCATGTGTCGCCACTCACCATCGTCAACATAACGACGAACGGCCCAGCCCGGAAAAAGACAAACTGATTCTGTGAGCGCTGGCCGTTTGACTTCCCGGGTGAATCGACGTGGGCCGCGCCCTGGACGAGTTTGTGCATTATCAGGGAGATTGGCGCTCTGGGAAGTTGCCGAATCGTAACGAAATTCCCTGACATAAGTTTTGACTAATTTAAAGCCTGTTCTGAGCGATGAAAAGTAGCGTCTTGTTGCGTTGAAGTCTTCGGCCATGATGAAGGAAGAAAGGGGACCTGCAGATGTCCACTTGGCACTGCGAGCCGCCATTTTTATACACGTCCCGTGTCCGTGCCTAAATGTATACGAAATTTCCCGATTTGGATATGTCACTCCGCGTGACTCGTTTCATGTTCCCGCGTTGGCTCATGGCTGAAATCCCTGGAATAGTCAAGCGACCCGCACTCCATATCGATGGCACCCGACGCGTCCGCGCATCAAAGACAATATCTTGGCTGCTCAGGCACGGCGCAGAGTCCCAGAAACTTCCAATGCGACAGGATGGTTACGTTTGCGTGCAGGACCTGGTGAGAGAATCCTCCAAATGTGTTATCAGCATGCTTCTGACCGCGCGGCAAAACAATAGCTCCGTCATCCCAAACTGCGCCATGTCACATTCTTAGCGCTGGAGGAAATCGTAAAGGCAGATGAAAAACAACGATATCACCTATCGTTTGAACCGCAACAACCCGCTTCTTCTTCAACAGACCCATCCTCATGGTGGATACGCGCTAATCAAGGGCATTCCTTACACGTGAGACCTTTTTCATGTGGTTCGCTAGCAGGCTCACTCTTGCGCAGAACGTGGATGTAGAGTTGACTCGGATATTGTCAGCAGATGAGGTACCTATGGCAGTCCACGGGACAACACACAAAGCATGGGGTTCGATCGGTATAGTTATCTATCCCTATTTAAATTAACCCCATAATCAATTCGGTTTGAAGCTCGACAAGGAATATCGAGGATGGCCAGAAATCATATCCATCTCGCTCAAGGCCTTCCGGGCGCAAACGTCACGAGTGGTACGCTTAGTTGTTAATTTGTCATATACAACATATGTTCAATGTTTTTGTAGGAATACGCAGTTCGGCCCAAGTTTTTATATTCATTGACGTAGCGAAGGCCATAAAAGCCAACATCAAGTTCTATCTCTCGTCAAACGGCGTTGTGCTGACGGAAGGCAACGATCACGGTGTTCTGGAGCCAGTTTACTTTGACAAGGTAGAATTCGTCGAGATCAAGGCCGATCAATTAATGGGACCTGTGGAAGAAGAACAATGTGCTATTGATACCAAGCCCGCGGAGTCTACACCGCCTGACGCTGCAGCCATTTATAGACGTCAATGTGACGACAACGTGTCGGTGGTTAAAGGGCTGTCCCTTCTCACCCTTTGATGAAGGCGATGAACGCAGGTTCCTTTCAATAAAATGGTTGTAATAGTATCCAGAGTTGACAACAATGGGATATGTACACGATGTGCGGGTCCGGCCCCACCAACATGCGCAGTTTGTGAGACAAAAAGATGTTCAATGATAGATCCAAATATCCCATTCTTTCGGCATGGTGATCACGCCGATCTCTCGAGCGCCTAGGGATATCAATAAATACCAGTAGCCCCGAAGGATCGACTGGGCGTCAGGCATTCCAGCTTCCGTATCGGCACAATCAATCCCCGTTCTGGCCATCACCGTATCTTACTCAGAACACAATCGGTCTAACCATAACTTACGGCTTGAATACCCACATTACAACGGTGATTACCCCGTACCGTGATTTCGCGATGGTCACACAATGAGTCCCAAGACAAACATCTTTGTCTTTACCGTATGCAATTTACAACGTATACTGTCTTATTAATCATAGAAGACCAAAGCACGTAATTCTATCGACTGCCTCTTCGGTGCATCCTCGGGGGCTGTAGGGTCTTGGAAGGCACAGTGCGGTGTGAAAACCGCGACACTCCCATCTTGGATGGAATCAAAACTACAAAACTCTTCGTCAGCAATCAAGGGAGTTGACGCCCGTGACACATGTCCGATCATCTTACCATTTAATGAGGACAAACTCGTCAGGTGTCATTCCTCTAACGTACTTCCACCGATGGTTTGGATTGTGCTTAACCAAATGTATCTCTCCCTCCCGATCCGGAAAGATAAGCGCGACAGAAAAGACATCGTCTTTTGGATCTACACTCCGATAGTCACACAGACCTAGGGGCCAATCGAAGGCGGGTACCTCGATTGGCCTCCACAAATTGATGATCTGGAAGCGGCGCTTCAAGAGCTCCGGAGCTTCGGATGCGGGGAGATGACGATGAACGCGGGCAACGGCGGATTGGGAAGTTTGGTCGATGTGTACCTGGTAAGCTGGTTGGCGATTATCTGGACCAGTCTCGACATGTCCAGGGCCATAGTTACGACGAATGGCTATTGCAAGATGTTATCCTCGTCTGAAACAACCATGGAATCTGAGAGCTCACTATGATCAAACAATACAACTTTGCTGGCACCTGTGAGCTCCTTGATGAGCTCTTCGCTCTCTTTATAATAGACGCTTTTGATTTCTTCTTCGTCAATGAAAGACTTCAACTTCGAGGGCCG
>WION01000240.1:0-81221 GCA_015039365.1 Amanita rubescens | reverse complement strand
TTCTGTATCTCTGCCCGCCGTGGTTGGTAATGGTACGATACCACTCAAAACGGACGAAGACGTTCTTGACGAAAAATCAGTTGTATCAACCACCGCCGAGGAGGCTGTGTTGACTGCCTCTGCCTCTACTACCACCACCGCCAGTGCCAATGCTGCCGCTTCTACATCTACTGAAACAGCCGAAACCCCAACAGCCGTAACGACCACTACCACCACTTCACCTCCCCCCGTCTCCCCCACCTAAAAAATCATGGGCGTCCGTTTTCAAATCTTTCGAGTCTTCGTCATCCGCCTCTGGATCAGGAAGGAACGCCCTCCCAACATCAAACGTAGTAGGGATATCTATCCCTGCACCTATTCCCAGTCACCAATACGCATTCGGCGAGCCGTCTTCATCGGGTACCACCGCATACGAGAAGAACAAGGCCGATTTGATCGCTTGGGAGGTTGAAGGGCGACAAGGAGAAGACGAAGGGTAGCGATAAGACGCCTCTGGTGGACGCTATGATTGAGTTTATGAAAGATTTTGTGGTGGACGACGTTCGTTTAGTGAACGGGCATGCGTTGGCTAATGGGTAGGGTGGAGGAGGGAAAGGGATGGAAAAGGAATGGCAATGGAAGATGGGAACCAGGGTGGTGGTGAGGATGTGGGAAGGTGAATCGTTCATACCGACGTATGTTTACGATGCGTTGAAGGAGAAGAAGAGGTTTGACAATATGAGGGTAAGTGTTTGGGTGAAGCATTATTAGAAGAATGGCCTGCTGATTCCAACCCCGCAGGGTCGTCAACAAAAAGATGCGGAAGAGTTCGTAGGGTTCCTGCTGGAGACGTTAGAGGAGGAATTGGTGGTGTTGCGAGAAGAGGTGACGGGTCGTCGGCATACGCTTCAGGTCCCCCTCTGAGCCTACTGAAGAAAAAGAAGAGGCAGCGCCGCCTGAGGAACTAGGTTGGCAAGAAATCGGGAATCGGAATCGGACGGTCGTCACATGGACCGTAAGTTGACCTTCTTTCATGACGTCGCTTGCTTAATGGATTGATAGATACAAAGCACCAAAACGCCTATATCGAAAATGTTTGGCGGCAAGTTTAGGACGACGTTGAGGGTTCCCTATGCGAAAAAGGATTCTGTCATAGTTGAAGATTGGAGGTCGGTTAGATTAGACATCCAGGTACGTTTCTGTTCGTTTTCTTCCTCGCTTCTGCTAACGCTCGTGGATTCATTTGGTAGCGCGACCAAACACACAGTCCAGGACGCTTTATCTTACATCTCACATCCTCAACCCGTTCAAGTCACTCATCCCAGTCGCCCGGGTACGATACTAGAAGCTCAACAGCAGGTCCACATTGATGCTCTACCGCCGATATTGGTTCTCCATATGAAACGATTTTACGGCACGAACGTGGGCGGTGTCGTCAAAGTTGGGAAACAAGTTCGGTTTGGGCCCGAGTTGGATATCGCGAATGGTGCGTTTTCTCATTCTCTCGCTTTTAGAGGGAAGGAACTGACTAGGCGTACATTTAGACGTGTTGGCACCTGGAATAAGGAAAAGTTGGTCGCCAAAGTATAAGTTGTTTGGCGTATTGTACCATCATGGCTTGTCGGCTTCCGGCGGGCATTACACGCTTGATGTACTACATCCAACGATGCTGGTTCCGGTAGTGCTCCGGCATGGGGGTAGGAGGAGGAGTGAAGGGACGGGAAGGGTGGGTTAGGATAGACGATGAACTGGTTTCGGATGTGAGGCATGAGGATGTGTTTGGTGCTTGGGAGCGGGATGAGAGTCGGTCTGCGTATTTGTTATTTTATAAGCGGGTGAGGTAGGAGGGGGACTGGTTACTAACTTACTATTATGTTGTGATATCTGGTGAGGTACATACTTACAAAACATATACATGACAAGAGATGAGAATTTTCAATATATTGTAAAGGAGAACAGGCTTTGATCAAGCCCACATTTATCAGGAATACTTGGTTTCACAACTTTGTGCACTGAAATCATATCTGAGAAATGTTAGCATTGCTGATGATGACCAATGCACACATTGAATTTGAGTATACCTACTGTTGCATTCAAGGGTAACACAGCTTGCATTAGAATTCACCCTGCAAATCATCATTTGCTCCTTTATCCAACAGAAGTCTGACAATTTCAGCATGATCCATGTGTGATGCAGCTTGCAATGCATTGCCATATTTTCCACCCTGTGCATTAACATTTGCTCCTTTATCCAACAGAAGCCTGACAAGTTCAATGTCACCATCATATGATGCAGCTTGCAATGCATTTCCATAGAATCCACCCTGTGCATTCACAACAGCTCCTTTATCCAACAGAAGCCTGACAAGTTCAATATCACCATCCTGTGATGCAGCTTGCAATGCATTTCCATAGAATCCACCCTGTGCATTCACATCAGCTCCTTTATCCAATAGAAGCCTGACAATTTCAGCATGACCATTGTGTGATGCAGCTTGCAATGCATAGTCATATTTTCCACTCTGTGCATTCACATCTGCTCTTTTATCCAACAGAAGTCTGACAATTTCAGTGTGACCATTGTGTGATGCAGCTTGCAATGCATAGCCATACTTTCCACCTGGTGCATTCACATCTGCTCCTTTATCTAACAGAAGCATGACAATTTCACCATAACCCTTTGATGATGCAGTGTACAATGCATTGTCATAGAATCCACCAGGAGCATTCACATCTGCTCCTTTATTCACCAGAAGCCTGATAATTTCACCATAACCCTTTGATGATGCAGCTTGCAATGCATTGCCGTAGAATCCACCCTGTGCATTTACACCTGCTCCTTTATCCAACAGAAGCCTTACAATTTCCCCATAACCATTTGATGATGCAGCTTGCAATGCATTGGCATATTCTCCACTCTGTGCATTCACATCTGCTCCTTTATCCAACAGAAGCATGACAATTTCAACATGACCATCATATGATGCAGTGCACAATGCATTGTCATACAATCCATGAGGCACATTGACATCAGCTCCTTTATTCACCAGAAGCCTGACAATGTCAGCATGGCCATTGTGTGATGCAGCTTGCAATGCATTGCCATATTTTCCACCCTTTGCATTCACATCTGCTCCTTTATCCAACAGAAGCCTGACAATTCCAGCTTCACCCATGTGTGATGCAGCTTGCAATGCATTGCCATATGCTCCACCCTGTGCATTCACATCTGCTCCTTTATCCAGCAGAAGCCTGAAAATTTTAGCATGACCATCATGTGATGCAGCTTGCAATGCATTGTCATACAATCCACCCTTTGCATTCACATCTGCTCCTTTATCTAACAGAAGCATGACAATTTCAACATCACCATGGTGTGAAGCAGCTTGCAATGCATTGCCATATTCTCTACCAGGTGCATTCACATTTGCTCCTTTATCCAACAGAAGCCTGATAATTTCAAGGTGACCACCAGCTATTGCAGCTTGTAGCACATTGCCAAAGTGTTCACCCTGTGCATTCACATCTACACCCTTGTCCAAAAGTGTTTTGATAATATCAACATATCCATGGTTTGCAGCAATTTGAATGATTTCACCATATGTAGGAATGAAATCATTCCATTTGACCAAGTGTTCCACAATGTCCCCCAGTCCCAGTAATGCAGCATAGTGGAGTGGTGAGATGTGAGAGTAACGTCCTGTGATTTCCCAAGCACCACCATAAATCTCCATCCACTTTTTAAAAGTATCATTCCCTGATACAAAAAACATTATTACAGTCTTCTGCAGGGTCTCATCCTTGCTGCTAAGCTTGTAGTGGTCTGGCCAAAGTTGTGCTGAGTACCACAGAAGTGGAAATGCATTTTTCTCTGTTTGCCACCCACTATGCAGAAGATAACTTAAGCAGAAATGAGCAATGGAAGCATGACCTGCTTCTAAATCAGACAATCCAATTTTCCCTGGCTTGTTAATCAAGTACTCCCTCACAGTTGCATGGGCCAGTTTGACTGTGTTATAACTTGTCTTTGTTATGAGGCTGGAAACACACTTGTAAAACATCATCAGGATGTGGCAATCCCATCCTGGAACTAAATGTGCTAATTAGGGGGATCAAATGTGACCACAATGGCCAGTTGCTCTTGTGTGAAAGGTCTCATGCCCAATGCTAACCACAGTAGAATGACTTTTGCAGATGACAACTCCTTTTCATGAATCCTTTGAAGTATTTGATCATATGTGGTTTCAAGGTCTTTTGGCAGAGAGTTCAACGTTTGTATCAGTACTGTTTCACTTTGGCAGTACTTCAGCTGTTCAATTTGGCATGCGACCCAGCGAACCTGCTCAGCTACTTTAAGTGCCTCTGGATAGTTAAAAATGTGATCAAACATACATTCCATTTGCACCACTAATAGTGCATTCTTTATATCTTGTTGTACAATGTCACTCCATCTCTTCAGTCTATAGTCTTCTTTAACAACTGAACAAATATAGGATATCACATCTCTCTCAACCAATTCTACAGACAGACATATTTCAGCTGGGTTACATTCTCCCATAGAGGTGATGATGTGCTGCTCTCTTCTGCTGCTCACCAGAAGGTGAAAATGTGGCAATTGCCACTCATGAATAACTTTGACCACTTGGATAAATAACTGGTAATAATCATCACATTCATCCAGAGCATCAATAACAATGTAAGCTTGCTGGAAGAGTTGCAAAAGCTTCATAAGCAGATGAAGAAGTTCAGACTTTGTTGGCTTATGAAGCTGGTCATGCTTCTCATAAAGCTTTTTCAACAGCAAAAAATTCTTGGACTTTGCTGTCAAACTTAGTACTAGAGAAGAAAGCAGACTTGTAGATGTCCACTTCATTTTGTCATTGATGTCAAAATAGAAATAGGCCAAACCAGTCCCAGGATGATGTTGAACAATGTCTTTGATGTCCTCAATGATGGTGGAGCTGTTCTTCTCTTAGCTGAGCAGCACAAAGCACCAAAAACAATATTCACCAAATGAGAGTCTTTCCACAACCAGCTACCAATCATTGAGTCTCTAGAAATAACCCCTTTAAAGATGTTGCTCACATATGCCATTGATCCACATGAAAGAGTTAGATTGTTCTTTCCAGGAAATATATCTCTTGTCATCTAGGAGCCACTGACAAGTGCCCTTGTGGTGCTTCTCTCTAGCAATGTTATGGTTGATTGATGGGTCAGGTACAGCCAACCACTTTTTGAACTTTTCTGCAGTAGGAATATGTCAGGCTTCTTAATGTGGTAGCTGAGGTTGGCTGCTAAATAACAAACCAAGAAGCTGTTCCCTATTTACTAAGTATAACATTTTGAGACACACATTTCAGTGACAAAAAATATGACATACTATTTGTGACTTGAATATTCTGTGTCTAAGTCATATCAGTTAAGTTGTCAGTGTAAATGTATTGGTATCAGACAGTAGACTGGATGACACACATAGCTGCCATGAACTTCATTGAACGTACTATCCTTGAAGCTGATAGCATTCATGTTATCAAGGGTCGGTGGTTGTAGTAGAAGACGGGTGACACGTGTCCGAATTGCGGCAGGTCACATTTCCACGATGCGGAAATCTCCCCACGATATCTGCATTTGCGACGAACTTTCACCCAAACCGAACAACTCAATTCGAATGTGTTCTCTGAACGTCATTGAATGTATTTGGCAGTGCATTCGAACAACTCAAGATTCGTCATGATGGCACACGGGTACGTTCTCCAACTTGACGGCTCTTTGAAGACTTATTCGAATGCTGCACATATATTATATAATGGCTAGTGCAGGCGCAAAGTGATGTAGTGCCTTGGTGATGGAAGAGGTGGGAGACTGGGCTAAGATGTTCATGTGGGTGAAGTTCCGTTTTCGAATTGGGTGTATGCTTGCCAGTCCTTGGAGGGGGGATCGAGGCTCGATACGGCAGTCAGCTACACGGGAACATGGTAGTGGACGGGCCACACCGTTCAATTGACGCATGGTCAGATTACTCATCGATAATCTCGATCGATGGTAACGTATATAACTGGAATTACGAGTCATGAAATGGATGATTTAGACGTTCGATGCATAAATAATTGAATTGAGTAGTACGGGCCGCGATGTTCGGAATCTGAACACGACTCGGAGAAACTTGTGTAGTTCCACGCAGGATAACAGGTTTTCCATTGTCCGACTGCCTGTATCACCTCCGCCAGCATCGCCAATGTAGTGCCACTGAACAGAGGAAAGACGGGTGGGGGTCACGGAGGTACGTACCCTCAGTCACAATCATTTCATTGGCACCTGGACCAGCAACAACACCAGCGTCCGAGGCTCCGAGCCAGCCTTTACTCCTGGTCACCCATGAGATCCTGAACATCTAGACCCTCTACTCCTATCGATAGCACCCTCTTCGACAGCACCCACGGGCCACACCTACTCCAACAAGAGCTCTCATCTTCATCCTCGTCATCTCACCTTCACCTAAGCGCCCTGCTCTCTCCTCGACCGGACTCGAACGAAAAAGGTTTTAAGTCCCAATCCAACCCCAACCCCACAACAAAGGGAACCCCAGCCGCAACCGCAGACTCAACTGCAACTGCCAAAGCACAAGCTAAAAGCATCGTGGGCTATATGGTCCCGACGTCCTGCGGATCCATCCAACGTTGCAACGCTCCTGCCATCATTATATCCCCCTCAAGCGCATCCACCACCAGATCCAGATGTCGTTCGGCAAGCGTTGGATATCCGTAGTACGCCGCCTCCGTCTCCACCGCCATTGCTGTCTGCCACGTTGCCTTTCGTCGGTGACGAAGACATGGCATGTACCGAAGCAAAGGAGAAAGTAGTGGTGGTGGTTGAAGAGGCAAAACACGAAGAAAGTCAAACGAGACCGTCGAGAGCGAAAACGGCTACTGCGGCAACAGACTTGTCGCCTGTTCCTTCTTCAGCTGCTTCTGTCATAGACAATTCGACGTCTTCTACAGTGCCTGGGTCCCCGGTGAAACAATCAGAAGAAGGCCGATGCGGAAGTGCGTTCGGCCAAAGGGACTACGGAGGTCAGTCCGAAGGGAGTCTTGGGTGCAGAGAGGGTGCCGAAGATGAAGGTGAACGAGTGGAAGGTGTCTGAAGCACCGAGGAACGAAGGGAACCGAAGGAATCAAACTCGGAGCAGTAATGGGGTGATAATTCGCTAAGTACAACTACGTACACAATGGTATATATACTACGGAGGCATGAGGTGACCATGTGACAATTCCTGCACCGAGTCCGAGGCCTGTGCATGCGTCCGAACACAAACGATCATCCTCCGGGGTCGAGTATAGGCTCGGAGTGCTTCAGGGAGCTTCGCAAGGTTTCGGAGATCAGTTCCAACGTAGCCGGAATCGGCTCGTTACACCTCCTGGGTACTTTTAATACTGACCTCCTGGTCAGGTCGGAGAGGTCGGATGGTGATAGAAAGTAGAAGGGAAGTGGTGGGTGGGTTCTTCTCGTCTCGCTTTCTTCGATCGTGCAGGTGGTCAAGGCGGCAGTTGGAATTTCGGCGGAATCAGGTCTCGGAATGGCAGCTGTTGGGATGCCAGATGGCTCGGAAATGATAAAGACTTCGGCGATGGGGTCGCCGAGGGTTTCCGGGGTGGCAGAAATTGGCGTAGCAGTGGTGGGGTCATCAGGAGCCTCGGAGGTCTCGGTGGTATCATGTGTTGTAGTGGTAGGAGCGTCGGAGGGTCTGGAGGGTTCAGAGGGTTCGGAGGGGGTGGTATTAGGGAGCGTGGATTGATTAGGGATCGTGGTGCTAATGTGTATGTGCGTCAGAGTCGTATGTACGTTTTGCAGTGCTTTAGTATTGACAGGCTCGGCGGTATGCATTCCGGAGTGGTCTAGAGCTTCCAGGAAGTAGTTGGAGGACACAAATGGCTTCGGAGCGGTCGGCTGTGTGTACCTCAGCAGCCATACATCAATGCGTTCTTTGAACCATTGTCCGAAGTGGCGGTATTGGAATGCATTCGGTTCGTTGCCGTCCAAAAATTGAATCCGTCCATCGACTATTTTGATCTTCCCTTGCCTTGCGTATTCATCCCTGATATGGCACCAGGCTGTCCGATGATTGATATCTCCGCAGAAAACGCATCCGCTAAGGAGATGGGTGGAAGCTGTGCTCGGAGCGAAGGCTGTGCTCGGAGGGGGAGTAGGGATAGGCATCGGAGGCGTCGGAAGCGTCGGAGCTTGTGGGGTGGTCGCGGCGAGCAAGGCTATAGCAGACCTTGAGCTGATAATGAATTGTGCGGCACTATTCATGTCCTTTAGATCATAGCCGTCATCGGGGTGGACGTCCGGGTACTTGATTGTGAGCCGAGTAGTGATATCGGGTCGGAGCTCGGGAGGGAATGCGGACATGTACATGATGCTTGCCTCACGGCGTGTCATGCGGCGCTTTCCGATGAGGTATTGAGCTGTTCCAGAAAATTCCCTGTGATACTCAGCAAGGGCTGTCTCGGATGTGACATTTTGCGCTGAGAAGCGGTCGGAAATGGCGTGTAGTGCTGCGATAGTGTGGCGGCGATCGGGCTGTGCCTCGGGGTAGATCTCGGAAATCGCTTTCTTAAACGCGTCCCAGGTTTTCGGATCCGATAGGGTGTCCCGAGCGGCTCTCCAGATCTCGGAAGATTTCTCATCAGTATAGTAGACAGCCCATTTGATCAGTTCAGCATCTCCGGAGCGTTGTCTATCCTCGCAGATCATCTCGATATCTTCGAGGTATCTCTCAAGACCAGCGGCAGTGCCTCGGAAGCAGGGTGCCTCCTTGTTCGTTCGGATGGGCATGCGGCGGTTTGGTTTGGTCATGATGTTACTGGCAGGCCGAAGCAAAGCGAGCTGTTCTGATGGAAAGCGAGGTGGATTAAGCAAGGGGCTTCAGGGATGAAAGCTATTGATCGATCGGAGCTGGATCGGGAGTAGTGGAACGTGTGGGCGTTGTTCGGCTGATGCTGTGTCAGTGCTGTGGGGCCGAGTGGTGAAGGCTACTGCAGTGTAAAGAGCGGGGAGGGTATAATTGAAGAAAGGTCGGCGGGGTATGGTCTCTGAGCTATGGGAGGGCCGGCAGAGTGCTTGGAGTGGCTCGGAGCAGATTCCAAGTGACACCGGAGCTTGTCCGATGCTTTCTGTGCAGCAGTTGGGTGAAAGGAATGACCGACGGACTGACCTAAGAGCCCCTCGCGGTGGGCTCCAGTTGAAACAATCAGAAGAAGGCCGATGCGGAAGTGCGTTCGGCCAAAGGGACTACGGAGGTCAGTCCGAAGGGAGTCTTGGGTGCAGAGAGGGTGCCGAAGATGAAGGTGAACGAGTGGAAGGTGTCTGAAGCACCGAGGAACGAAGGGAACCGAAGGAATCAAACTCGGAGCAGTAATGGGGTGATAATTCGCTAAGTACAACTACGTACACAATGGTATATATACTACGGAGGCATGAGGTGACCATGTGACAATTCCTGCACCGAGTCCGAGGCCTGTGCATGCGTCCGAACACAAACGATCATCCTCCGGGGTCGAGTATAGGCTCGGAGTGCTTCAGGGAGCTTCGGAAGGTTTCGGAGATCAGTTCCAACGTAGCCGGAATCGGCTCGTTACACCGGGAATGTCTACTACGTCTGTCTCTTCACCCGCCGTGGTGGGTAATGGTACGATACCACTCAAAGGGGACGACGAGTTTCTGGACGAAAAATCGGTTGCATCAACCACGGCCGTGGCTCGCACTACCTCCCCACTGTTACCCCCACCGCCGCTACATCTACTGCAACGACTGGAACCACGACAGCCGCAACTACCACCACTTCTCGCCTTCCCCCAAGACATCATGGGCGTCCCTTCTTAAATCTTCCGAGTCTTCGTCGTCTCAGGGAGGAACGCCCTCCCGTCGTAGAGATTTATCCCTGCTTCTACTCTCAGTCACGGGTACGCATTCGGCGAGCCGTCTTCATCAGGTAGTACCAGCGCACACGAGAAGAACAAGGTCGCTTTTGCGAGCGGTGGTGGGAGTTTAGCTGCAGCTGCAACAGCAACAACAACTGCTACCACAACACGACCTCGCGGATTGGTCAATAAAGGCGACTATGTTTTGCCAATGCCATGTTGCAGATGTTGGTCTACACGCCGCCTGTCCAAAAGTTATTATTGTTGAACTTGGGAGGTTGAAGGGGGCCAACTTAGACGACAAGGAGAAGACGAAGAGTAGCGATAAGACGCCTCTGGTGGACGCTATGATCGAGTTTATGAAAAATTGATTTTGTGGTGGATGACGTTCGTTTGGCGAACGGACATGCGTTGGCTAAATGGGTAGGGTGTAGGAAAAGGGAAGGAAAAGGAACGACAATGGGAAAGGAACGACAATGGGAAGATGGGAACCAGGATGGTGGTAAGGATGAGGGAATGTGGGAAGGCGAATCGTTCATCCCGACGTATGTGTATGATGCGTTGAAGGAGAAGAAGAGGTTTGACAATATGAGGGTAAGTGTTTGAGCGAAGGGTTATTGAAATGGTTTGCTGATTCTGATGCTGTAGGGCGGTCAGCAAGAAGATGCGGAAGAGTTCTTAGGGTTCATGTTGGGGACGCTGGAAGAGGAATTGGTGGTGTTGCGAGAAGAGGTGACCGGTCGTCGACATACGCCTCAAGCACCCGCTGAGCCTACTGAAGAAAAAGAAGAGGCTGCGCCGCCTGAGGAACTAGGTTGGCAAGAAGTCGGGAAGCGGAATCAGACTGTCGTCACACGGGCGGTGAGTCGTCGTTCTTTCATGATATTTGTTGGGGTGCGCTTAATGGATGGATAGATACAACTTAAGCACTATATCGAAGGCAAGTTTAGGACGACGTTGAGGGTTCCCTACGCGAAAAAGGATTCGGTCATTGTTGAAGATTGGAGGTCGGTTAGATTAGACATCCAGGTACATTTCTGTTATTTTCGTCTTCGCTTCTGCTAACGCTGATGGATTCTTTTGGCAGCGCGACCAAACACCCACAGTCCAGGACGCTTTATCTTACATTTCTCTCCCTCAACCCGTTCAAGTCACTCATCCCGGTCGCCCGGGTACAACTCTGGAAGCTCAACAGCAAGTCCACATTGACGCTCTACCGCCTATATTGGTTCTCCATATGAAACGCTTTTGCTACGACACGAACGTGGGCGGCGTCGTCAAAGTTGGGAAACAAGTTCGGTTTGGGCCCGAGTTGGATATTGCGAACAGTGCGTTTCCTCATTCTCTCGCTCTCTGAGGGAAGGAACTGACTAGGCGTACATTTAGACGTGTTGGCACCTGGAATAAGAAAAGCTGGTCGCCAAAGTACAAGTTGTTGTACCATCACGGCTTGTCGGCGTCCGGCGGGCATTACACACTTGACGTACTTCTTCCAACGAGATATGCCGGTGCTGGTCCGGTGCGGCTCCGGCATGGGGTGGAGCTGGGGTAGGAGGAGTGAAGGCACGGGATGGGTGGGTTAGGATGATGATGAACTGGTTTCGGATGTGAGACATGAGGACTCTGTGTTTGGGGCTTGGGAATGGGATGAGAGTTGGTCTGCGTATTTGTTATTTTATAGGCGGGTGAGCCTGGATGGGGGATTGGTTACCCTTACTACACTTCGAGAATTGTCATATCCGGCAAGGTACATACTTACAAACATATTGCACACATGACCATTGACAAGAGATGAAGATTTTCAGCTTCCCAGAACACAATGTTCAAGTGAACTGGCTAAGGGCTTCGATCAAGCCCACATTTATCAGGAATACTTGGTTTCACAACTGTTGTCATACACCTAACTTTATGCACTGAAATCATGTCTGAGAAACTTTAGCATTACTGATTGAGTTTGAGTACCTACCTTATCATACTCATCCATTCAAGGATAATCCAGCTTGCAATGCATTGCATTAGAACTCCTCACACTGCAAATCCTCATTTGCTCCTTTATCCAACAGAAGTCTGACAATTCCAGCATAATCCACATATGACCCAGATGCAGCTTCAACATTATAACTCATGTGTAATGCAGCTTGCAATGCATTTCCATAGGGCCCACCCTGTGCATTCACGTTTGCTCTTTTATCCAACAGAAGTCCAACAATTTCAGGACATCCCCTGTGTGATGCACCTTGCAATGCATTGCCATATTCTCCACCCTGTGCATTCACATCTGCTCCTTTATCCAACAGAAGCCTGACAAGTTCAGCATTGCCATTGCATGATGCAGCTTGCAATGCATTGCCATAGAATCCACCTTGTGCATTCACATCTGCTCCTTCATCCAACAGAAGCCTGGCAATTTCAACATTACCATTGCATGATGCAGCTTGCAATATATTGCCATAGAATCCACCCTGTGCATTCACATCTGCCCCTTTATCTAATAGAAGCCTGATGAGTTCAGCATTACCATTGCATAATGCAGCTTGCAATGCATTGCCATAGAGTCCACCTTGTGCATTCACATTGGCTCCTTTATCCAACAGAAGCCTGGCAATCTCAGCATGACCCTTGTGTGATGCAGCTTGCAATGCATTGCCATATTTTCCATCCAATCCATTCACATCTGCCCCTTCATCCAACAGAAGCCTGACAATTTCAGCATGACCCTCAGATGATGTGGCTTGCAATGCATTGCCATATTTTCCACCCTGTGCATTCACATCTGCTCCTTTATCCAACAGAAGCCTGATGATTCCAGCATGACCCTCATGTGATGCAGCTTGCAAGGCATTGCCATATTCTCCACCCTCTGCATTCACATTGGCTCCTTTATCTAACAGAAGCCTGACAATTTTAGCATGACCCTTGTATGATGCAGCTTGCAATGCATTGCCATATCTTCCACCCTGTGCATTCACACATGCTTGTTCTTCCAGCAGAAGACTGACAATCTTTGCATGACCATTGTATGATGCAGATTGCAATGCATTGCCATATTCTCCACCTTGTGTGTTCACATTGGCTCCTTTATCCAACAGAAGGATGACAATTTTAGCATAGCCCTTATATGATGCAGCTTGCAATGCATTGCCATATCCTCCACCCTGTGCATTCACATTTGTTCCTTTATTTAATAGAAGCTTGACAATCTCAGCATGACCCTTGTCTGATGCAACCTGCAATGCACTGCCATATCTTCCACCCTGTACATCCACATCTCCTTTATCCAACAGAAGCCTCACAATTTCAGTGTGACCATTGTATACTGCAGCTTGCAATGCATTGCCATAGAATCCACCCTGTGCATTCACATCTGCTCCTTTATGTAGCAGAAGGCTGACAGTTTTAGCATGACCATTTTGTGATGCAGATTGCAATGCATTGCCATATTCTCCACCCTGTGCATTCACATTTGCTCCTTTATCTAACAGAAGACTGACAATTTTTGCATGACCCTTGTTTGATGCAGCTTGCAATGCATTGCCATATTCTCTACCTGGTGCATTCACATTGGCTCCTTTGTCCAACAGCAGGCTGACAATTTCAGCATGACCCTTGTATGATGCAGCTTGCAATGTATAGCCATATTCCCCATCCTGTGAATTCACATCTACTCCTTTTCCCAAAAGGAGTCCAGCAATATTATAATTTCTATAAAATCCACCTAGTGCATTGGCATTTGCCCCTGTGTCCAAAAGAAGCTTTGCAATAGTTGCATGACCCATTGCCAATGCAGCTTGCAATGGGTTACTGTGTTTTCCACCCTGTGCATTCACATCTGCTCCTTTCTTCAGGAGAAGTTTTACAATCTCAATATGACCCTGATATGATGCAGCTTGCAATGCATTCCCATATTCTCTACCTTTGGCATTGGCATTTGCTGATTTTTCTAATAAAAGCCTAACAATTTTAGCATGCCCTTGTAGTGATGCCTGATATAATCCACTTCCATATTTGCCAACCTGTGCATTGACATCTGCACCTTCATTCACCAGAAGCCTGACCATTTCAACATGATTTCCACGTATTGCAGCCTGTAGTGCATTGCCAAAATGTTCACCCTGTGCATTCACATTTACACCCTTGTCCAACAGCATTTTGATAATATCAACATATCCATGCTTTGCAGCAATTTGAATGATTCCACTGTATGTAGGAATGGAATCATTCCCTTTGACTAAGTGTTCCACAATGTCCCCCAGTCCAAGTAATACAGCATAGTGGAGTGGTGAGATATGGGAGTAATGTCCTGTGATTTCCCAAGTACCATGATAAATCTCTATCCACTTGTTAAAAGTCTCGTTCTCTGACTGAAAAAACATTATTACAGTCTTCTGCAGGGTTTCATCCTTGCTGCTAAGCTTGTAGTGGTCTGGCCAAAGTTGTGCTGAGTACTGCAGAAGTGGAAATTCATTTTTCTCTGTTTTCCACCCACTGTACAGAAGATAACTTAAGCAGAAATGAGCAATGGAAGCATGACCTGCTTCTAAACCAGACAATCCAATTTTCTCTGGCTTGTTAATCAAGTACTCCCTCACAGTTGCATGAGCCAGTTTGACTGTGTTGTAACTGGTCTTCATTATGAGGCTGGAACACACTTGTAAAACATCATCAGGACATGGCAATCCCAACCTGGAATCAAATGTGTTATTAAGGGGATCAAATGTCACCACAATGGCTAGTTGCTCTTGTGTGAAAGGTCTCATGCCCAATGCTAACCACAGTAGAATGACTTTTGCAGATGACATCTCCTTTTCATGAATCCTTTGAAGTATTTGATCATAGGTGGTTTCAAGGTCTTTTGGAAGAGACTTCAATGTTTGTATAAGCACAGCTTCACTTTGGCAGTACTTCAGCTCTTCAACTTGGCATGCAACCCAGCGGAACCTGCTCAGCCACTTTAAGTGCCTCTGGATAGTTAAAAATGTGATCAAACATACATTCCATTTGCACTACTAATAAGTGCATTCTTTATATCTTGTTGTACAATGTCACTCCACCTCTTCAGCCTATGGTCTTCTTTAACAACTGAACAAATATAGGATATCACATCTCTCTCAACCAATTCTGCAGACAGACATATTTCAGCTGGGCCTACATTCTCCCATAGAGGTGATGATGTGCTGCTCTCTTCTGCTGCTCACCAGAAGGTGAAAACGTGGCAATTTCCACTCATAAATGATTTTGACCACTTGGACAAATAATTGGTAATAATCATCACATTCATCCAGAGCATCAATCACAATGTAAGCTTGCTGGAAAAGTTGCAAGAGGGTCATAAGCAGATGAAGGAGTTCAGCATTTGTTGGTTTATGAAGCTGGTCATGCTTGTCATAAAGCTTTTCCAACAGCAAAAAATTCTTGGACTTTGCTGTCAAACTCAGGACTAGAGAAGAAAGAAGGCTTCTGGATGTCTGCTTCATTTTGTCATTGATGTCAAAATAGAAATAGGCCAAACCAGTCCCAGGATGATCTTGAACAATGTTTTTGATGTCCTCAATGATGGTGGAGCTGTTCTTCTCTTAGCTGAGCAGCAGAAAGTGCCAAAAAGAATATTCACCAAATGAGAGTCTTTCCACAACCAGCTACTGATCATTGAGTCACTAAGAATAAACCATTTAAAGATGTTGCTCACATATGCCATTGATCCACATGAAAGAGTTAGATTCTTCTTTCCAGGAAATATATCTCTTGTCATCTAGGAGCCACTGACAAGTGCCTTCATGGTGCTTCTCTCTAGCAATGTTATGGTTGATTGATGGGTCAGGTACTGCCAACCACTTTTTGAACTTTTCTGCAGTAAGAACACCAGGCTTCTTAATACATTGTAGAGGTTGACTGCTAAATAACAAACCAAGAAGCTCTTCCTTATTTACTAAGTGTAACATTTGAGACATGAGTTTCAGTGACAAAAACTATCACATACCATTTGTGACTTGAATGGTATTCTGTGTCTAAGTTATATCAGTTGTCAGTGTGATGTGATTGGTATCAGATTGGATGACACACATAGCTACCATGAACTTCATTGAAGGTACTATCCTTGAAGCTGATAGGATGATTCATGTTATCAAGGGTCGGTGGCTGTGGTAGTGCAAAATCAAGACGGATGCGTCGTGTGTCACAATGTCAGGTCACATTTCCACGATGCGGAAATCTCCGCACGACATCTGCATTTGCGACAAAATTTCACCCACAGCATACAGCTCCCAACGTCTTGCTTTTCATGAACTCATAGATCCCGAGATCAATCACACAAACCCAGGGCTCATTGACCACAAGTGTAACTTAGTCCGGAAGGCGAGAAATCACTGACAACGCATCATGCCCGTGAGTGATGTTTCGACGTTGAGAATGACTTCTTGACCCCGGTTCTGTAGGCAATCAAGAAGAAGACGTAGAAGGTCTCTTGCAGACGCTGGAAGAGGAGCTGGCGTTGTCAAGAAGGCGTCAGCAGTTGTAGTTCGCACCATGGTGCTCAAGGGCTGCCGAGCAGAAGGAAGCGCTCGCGCCGGAGACCGGGCTTGCAAGAAATCGGAAAGCGGAATTGGACGGCTGATATGTACACGGTGAGTCTTCATTCATCCAAGTTAATTCGCATGCTTATAACCAGCGACAGATTTCAAGCGTCGAGAGGCCTATACCAGAAAACGTTTCGAGGACGACGTTGAGAGTTCCTTATACACATAAATTGAGAAGGACCAACAGTGTGGCCACGGGTATATTATGCATAAAGATAAAGCAATTGCAATCAATTTATATCTTTTTCGCGTGCTGAAACCACGAGTCTGTACTATGATGGAAGAATGAGAATAGACCATTACTTCATACATTCATACAGCGCTCTATCGCGTGAGTGGATCCCGCGTCAAGTAGCGAGAAGACAACAAACAAGCGTACCATCCTCGACTCAGTGTTTAACCCAACTTTAAGTATACACAAGTGACCTGGGCTCGTACACAATACGGCTTGCTAAGTTGCGTAAAAACGGATTCTGAGACCCGCTACAGAACCTAGTCCACGATTTGCAAACCCAAGTTTCATCGACCACGAGCGTAAGTGAATCCGGAAGTTGCGCAATGACCGACAATAACGTTTCCTGTTGAAATCATCTTTAGCATGTGTAAGAATCTACACTACGGTCCAAACCTACCGCCGCCTGCTTGACGATACTACTACTACATTCAGATTGATAAAGAGCCAGCTGCTTAAGATTTGTGCATTGAAGAAACGCCAGCTCATTTTCCGTTTGATCGCACAAAATGTGAAAGGAAACGCCAAGGTGTGTTAAGGTTTTGGAGTGCCGAGACAGGATTCTTAGTATGGTAGAACAGAATGGGTCGTGGCGGGAACAGAATATCGTTACTAGGCTGATAATTTGAGGATGATGGTCGAGATATTCAATTGTATGCTGGTCTATTTCCTTTAACGTTATGGTCGGAGGAAATACGCCTTGTCTCAGCAGCTCGTTCAAAACACGAGGGTCAGCGAGATCGATGGATGTCAAAGAGCGGATATGAGGTGCAAGAGCCGCCAAGTTACGAAAGGAATGAGAAAGGCAAATGTGCTCCAGCTTTAAGGGGTAATCGGCAGGTACATATGCAAGCATTTGCGCAAGATCAATGTTTTTGCCAAGGTCCTCCCGAGAATGTGTCACTTCTAGATGCGTTAAGTTGGAATTCGCCGCAATGATCTTCCCCACTTCATTAATTCTGGGAAGGCCAAAGTTGCGGTCCGAAGGCGTGTATAACCAGTTTGGTTGGGGAAAATCGTGACGAAATCTGAACCCAAGCTTGCGCAAATTGTGTAGCTTGGAGAAGCACTTGACGAGGTGGTTGAACTCCTCCAAGGCTTCGTCCATACCAAGGAAAAGTTCGCTGAGCCGAGGCAATTGTCGGAGTATTTTAGCTGTGCGAGAGATTATCCACTTCGGATCATTGAGATCCACGTTCCATCTAAGAAACAATCAGCCAATTTTCTAATGAAATATAACGCACAACGTACACAATACAGGAAAGATTGGGCAAGTTGAACTTGAGCTTGTAAGGCACATAAAGCCTGAGTTTCGCAAAAGTACACAGGGCTTCACTAAGCGCCCTTCTGGACAGTGCCCCCGGGAACATGATGGGGATGACGATATAGATATAAATGAGGCTCGCGGCATTCAGAAATATGTAGTCAATGAAGTGTACTTCACGAAAGGGTACGATAACACTCCCTCCATTACTAAGCCAGAACCAAGACCGAATGAAAAGCGTCGTCGTCACATTCAATTGTTCGTTCGGTTTTGAAGACAAGAGAGTCAGGAGTTGACGCACATTGGGCCACGATTCTCTACTACCGAATGGTTTGATACGGGAAGAATACACCCTGGGCTTAACAATTGCGTCGAACCGTCTGCAGACAAGGCGGAGAGCTTTAATTTCATCAAAAGTCGTGCGTAAATCCTTTATGAACTACGAGAATATAAACGATCAATAGGGTGCCGAGGCTACAGAACACTAGCACGCATACCTCGGTAACGATGGATTGATGTATCTCGACTGGAAGGTCCATGAAGGTGAGCATGCGTTGCTCAGGTATAGCCGCGCCCACAGCGATGGCATTGCGTTTTTTGCCAGGGAATCTGAATTTCATGGAGATGACGAAGTTCTCGACTCGAGGGATGTTGAAACGCTGGAAAAAAGCTGTGCGTTGAAATTCGGATGCCGCAATAACTGATTGCTGACGCAATTCGAGCTTCGTTGAAAATTGATTGGATGTTAGTGCTAGTATCTGATTGGTGACAGGAGCCTTTTGGTTGTAGTTGGCATCAACACTTTGGCCGCTCAGCGCTCAGCGTTTTGACAATAGCGGTTCGGAGCTCGCCTTGACTTGCCTCGCACAATCGAATTCGGATAGTGAAAGCATTTCGTGGGTATCTTATGTTGTACGTCAGGAACGTTGTGAGCGTATATAAACGTAGTAGTTGAATGGCGGGCAGATCCGGAGGTTCCCGGCGCCATGGCTTGCTTGCAGCTTGAGTACTCGCGTGTACGCTTCATCGTTCAACTCATCCGCACTGTGCAGCCGGCACCGCCGCGAGCATCCTCGTGACCCTCCCTTCTCCATCACTGGCATCGGACCCCCTTCCCCCGTCGTCCGACGAACGGGCCTTCTAATACTCCCAATTGCCAGCCCGGGATGTCGATCTGCAGGTATCGTGAGCGCGACGCCTCCGATCGATCCTCAGTGACGCGTTGATCATTGACGACGACGAAGTGTTCTAGCACGTAACTCAGACGGTGAAAAGGAAGGGAGGTAAAGCTGCTAGCTGGGTCCTTCTTCAGCTACCTTCACCGCAACCACAACAACCGTATCGACCATCACGTCGCTTTCTTCTGCAACAGCACCCCATCATGGGAGCCCCTTCAAACCCTCCAAACCCTCACCCACCTCAGGGCGGAACATCTTTTCACGTGGGGTGCCCATCCTGCGCCGTCTTTCAGTCATGGACCCACAATTGGTGGCCGTCCTCACAAAGGCTGGTCTGTTGCTCATTCAAGGGGCGGGCAAACTCGACACTGCACTGCAGCAACTACAATATAATCTCACCCTCACATCGTGTTCCCTATCCACGTGTCCTTCGTCCTCGTTTCACGGTACCCCAGTGCTCGAGCCCCGGGTCGCAGTTTAAATACAGGTCCACTCTCAAACACAAAAGCGCAGGCAAAAATCGCCGTGAACCATACGGTCCCCTCGTCAGATGGGCCTTCTAATATTCCTGCGATCCCGCCAAGCACATCCGCCACTGGAAGTGTGTAATCCACCGGAGCTGTCGGTGACGTTGCCCATCTTTGATGTCGATGATGAGCAAGGACGAGGAAGGGCTAGCCCCGCGGGGAAAACCAATACACCCCCAAGGTCAAAATCGCTGCTGGATCACACCCTACCTTGATTCTCTGGCCCACTATGGATCTGAATCGGGATGAGCAGCGGTTGCATCCTCTGTCAACATCGAGACGGTTTGAGGGGAGAAACAGGATTCGGGAAGAGAGATAATCGGACGAGTAGGAACCATTTGGGGCGCACCCCTTTCCGATGGGTGTTTCGCAACGCTTTCTTGAATCTTTCTGCATCTTTCTCCCGTTCTTCCGCCACCTGGCCATTACGTCCTGTACCACATCGCTCCGTCCCTTTCTAAGCACTCCCTCTACAATTTGGCCACATAGTCGTCACCACATCATGCTCAAAGTTTCATCGCCTGGGTCAGATTTGTACAGCTTCATACCCGTGCCAAAACGCTCGTAAAACGGACTAGTATGCGCAGGGAGCGGTGCTTTCACTTTGAACATCACAAAAGAACCTTGAGGGTTCGTGACCGAGAAGTGTATGCGGATGAAGGATTTTGGGTGTATGGTTAGGATGAGCTTGTTTGGTGAGCTTGGTGCACCTGTTGCCCGGAACGAATAGAAGACGAAAGGATATTCGGTGAGTCGGTCGTTTTCAGCAAAGGGAAATAGAAGGTCGGCTGATTTATTTCTTCATTCAGCAAGTACCGAAATGCGGTCTCTACCTCGTCTCCTCCACCGCCGCTGTCTTTCATGTTTCCCATCATCACGATGACGAAGGTGTGGCATGAACAAATCATGATGCTGACGGGGAAGAAGGAAATGAAAGCGAGGGCAAGGGCGAGGGTCATCAACTATTCCATCATCAGTTACCTCTTTCTTGGCCCACCTCTTCAAGTCGCTGTATGCTTCGATCATCAGCATCGCCTACTACCTCCGTGGCTTTGGGTGCACCCGCGACGACTATATCCATACTCGTATATACCCATATCAATCATGGCCAGGACCCACTTTGTATAAGTACTATCCTTGCATTTCATGTATGCTACCATAGTACTGTATGTTACTGTATTATACCCATTCTCGGCGCAACTGCTCTGCCCAAGCCATGACGAAATACGTGATTCCAACCAGTAAAGTGACACATTCGATGTTGACTTCTTTCCAACCCCACCACCTCCCTCCCCGTTTCCTCTCCCGCCTTGACTGCGACGCTGGCCACGTGCGAGGCGCGTCTTGGTGGAGGAATGCTTTGCGTGTTTGGGTGATTTGAGGGCCGCGGGGAAGGGAAGGAATCAGCAGATGATTCTTGGAGTGGAGGCCGATTCACGCTGCCATAAACCGCTCCAAAAAGATGCATGCCCTGCTGGTTGCTGCGCGTATTCCCGCCAGCGACCTGCTCGTCGCAGTCTAAAGGATGCGTATATAGTTAGTAGATAACAAAATGGGAGAAGCTGTAGACGCACGTGCGGGTGAGAACCAGGCGATGAACAGAGAACAGGCTACACGTGGTAGTAAATTGTCTATGGCGGGAGAAACAGTGGAAAAAAATGCAAGTCGAGGGCATTTATGTAAAATGGGCGGCTCAAGAGCAGGAAAGAACGAAGGACTGTCCCGGAAGCGCAATGGACGCGAGACGGCGAAAGGTGTAGGGGTGGCTAAGATAAAGTACATGAGTGAGCAGCTGAAGCAGAGAGACAGTAACGGCAAATGTGGACTTACGACCTGAAGTGCTCAACGAACCTCAGAGCTTGTTCTCCACATCCATCCAACAGCTATACATCTCCGACTTGAACCCGCTCACACTCAACCCTTGACCATAATCGCTTTCAAGACCAACTGAGGGGACGTCCATCGCCGATGTTGAAGACGGCAAATGGAAGTGTCACAATGCCGTGACACGGCATCGCTCACACCCGCTACATGCCGAAATCCCGAGTATCCACGAAGCGCGACAGTGCCAAGGCTCTAACTTGCCCACAGAAGCACCTCCAACTTATTTCATATGTGATTTGTTTGTTGATTAGAGGTTTTGTATCTACATTCCGCTGGACCGAAGACCTTTTCCACGAAGTTCCATGTGACATGTTACATCACTTCCTTTCTTCTCGACTGCCACATAGCCACATCATTCATCACAGCATCAGGTAACCTCATTTTGGTCTATTCCAAGCATAATTCTCATATGATTCTTTCATTGAGTTTGATTGCCATGTCAGCAGATCCACCTCAGGTATTGAATACCAGTATCCTTTCTGGATACCAGAATGTTGTTGTTATGGATGGCCAATTCATAGAGGCATTACATTTTAGCATTTTTTCACCTGGATCTTGTCAATAATGAAGACTCATAGATCAACTACTATCTTCCAGACCCTTCTAACATTGATCTACCTCCTCTACCTCCTATTAAACATTCTAGTACTTTCTTTACAGGCCAAGATAAGTACTTGCAAAAGCTGAAGGATTATTTTACCTCCCAACAAGGACAAAGGAAAATAATCTTATTGCATGGTTTAGGTGGCATTGGCAAGACTCAGATTTGCCTTAAATTCATTGAAGAAAATCCTGATTTGTGAGTATTTTATGTATACATTAGTATAGTAATCCAAAATAACTGACATATTCAAGGTTCTCTGACATATTCTGGATTGATGCTTCTTCAGAGAAAACTGTTGAAATTGTACTCACACAAATATCTTCAACCAACAGTACTTCGCCAGATGGTAGACCCTCAGCCAGGTCTGCTCTTGATTGGATTTCTCAAAGGCCCAACTTTTTGATGGTGTATGATGGAGTAGATGAACATTACTCAGTAATTGGGAACTTCCTCCCACCAGGAAATGGAGGAAACATTATAATCACAAGTAGGAATATTGGGTTGAAGAGGTCCGCATTGAAGTCAATGGAGATTCATGGGATGGAAGATGAAGATTCTATTTCCTTGCTTTTGAAGTCAGCCATGCTTGATGACACAGATGATGATATCTATGATCTGGCCCAGCAGCTTGTGTCACAATTGGATGGAATCCCTCTTGCCATTGACCAAGCAGGAGCATATATGCATTCCTGTGGTTGTGGCATTAATGGTTATTTGGAATTGTACACAAGATACAAGGACAAGTTAATGCAGGATACTCCAGGATTTGAGGGTGCCACAGATTATGGGACATCAACATATGGGACATGGAACATCTCCTTGAAAAAAATGGAGGAGATGGCTGCAAAGGATAGTCCACAGGGATCTGTTGAAGCACAAAATGCCATCAAGCTCTTGAGGATCTTTGCTTTCATAAATCATGCCAATATACCACAAGAATTATTCAAAAAT
Organism: Amanita rubescens; assembly: GCA_015039365.1. Lineage (NCBI taxonomy): Eukaryota > Fungi > Basidiomycota > Agaricomycetes > Agaricales > Amanitaceae > Amanita > Amanita rubescens. Next base: position 58,110 of record WION01000240.1, on the reverse strand, counting down.
GCTGCTGAGAACTACATGAGAAGAAATATTGGTGTGCATTTTTCATCATCATTGAGTTTGTTGAATGATGAAACTATGTTCATGGGAAAACATGGGGAGTGGGACAAATTACAGTTTCTACATGGCATCCAGGTTTTACTCTCATTCTCCTTTGTCAGGAGTCATAATCACATGTATTCCATGCACCTACTAGTAAATGCCTGGAGTAGGAACTGCATACCAAAAATAGAAGTAGCTGATCATTATTACAAAGCAAGAGCACTATTGTCCTGTTCAATAGCTCTTGACTACAACTTGAACACTAATAATTATGAATTCTGTCTAGCACTTGTGCCACACATTAGGTCAAACTTTTCACATGGATTGGATTTAAAGTTGGACGGCAAGTACTATGATGATGAATATGAAAGATTTGCATTTGTATTTGATCATGCTGGGAGCTGGGATGAGGAAGAACAATTGTTACATGTTACAGTTCATCAAAGAAAAACAAAGCTTGGATCAGACCACCCAGACACTCTCACCAGCATGGGAAATTTGGCATCAACATACAGGAATCAAGGAAGATGGGATGAGGCAGAGGAGCTTGAGATAAATGTGTTGGATGCATTCAAGACAAAGCTTGGATCAGACCACCCAAATACTCTAACCAGCATGAGCCATTTGGCATCAACATACAGGAATCAGGGAAGGTGGGATGAGGCAGAGAAGCTTCAGATGGGTGTGATGAATGCATTCAAAATAGAGTTTGGATCAGACCACCCAAATACTCTCAACAGCATGGCCAATTTGGCATCCACATATAGGAATCAGGGAAGGTGGGGTGAGGCAGAGACACTTCAGATGGATGTGATGAATGCATTCAAAACAAAACTTGGATCAGAACACCCAGACACACTCACCAGCATGGCTGACTTGGCATCAACATACAGGGATCAGGGAAGGTGGGATGAGGCAGAGAAGCTTGAGGTGGATGTGTTGAATGCAAGAGAAACAAAGCTTGGACCAGACCACCCAAATACTCTCACCAGCATGGCTAATTTGGCATCAACATACTGGAATCAGGGAAGATGGCAAGAGGCAGAGGAGCTTGAGATGGCTGTGATGAATGCAAGAGAAACAAAGCTTGGAACAGACCACCCAGACACTCTCACCAGCATGGCCAATTTGGCATCAACATACAGGAATCAGGGAAGGTGGGACGAGGCAGAGAAGCTTGAAGTGGATGTGATGGATGCAAGAAGAAAAAAGCTTGGATCTGACCACCCAGACACTCTTACCAGCATGGCCAATGTGGCATCAACATACAGGAATCAAGGAAGGTGGGATGAGGCAGAGAAACTTGCCATGAATGTGATGAATACAAGCAGAAAAAAGCTTGGGTCAGACCACCCAAGCACTCTCACCAGCATGGGCAATTTGGCATCAATATACAGGAATCAGGGAAGGTTCAATGAGGCAGAGAAGCTTGACATAGATGTGTTGAATGCAAAAAAAATAAAGCTTGGATCAGATCACCCAGACACTCTTGCCAGCATGGCCAATTTGGCATCAACATACAGGAATCAGGGAAGGTGGGATGAGGCAGAGAAGCTTGACATGGGTGTGACAAATGCAAGAAAAACAAAGCTTGGATCAGACCACCCAGACACTCTCACCAGTATGGCCAATTTGGCATCAACATACAGGAATCAGGGAAGGTGGGATGAAGCAGAGAAGCTTGAACTGGATGTGATGGATGCAAGAAAAACAAAGTTTGGATCTGACCACCCAGATACTCTCACCAGCATGGCCAATTTGGCATCAACATACAAGGATCAGGGAAGGTGGGAAGAGGCAGAGAAGCTTGAGATGGATGTGATTAATATAAGAAGAACAAAGCTTGGATCAGACCACCCAAGCACTCTTACCACTATGAGCAATTTGGCATCAACATACTGGAATCAGGGAAGGTGGGATGAGGCAGAGAAGCTTCAGATGGATGTGATAAATGTATTCAAAACAAAGTTTGGATCAGGACACCCAGGCACTCTCACCAGGATGGGCAATTTAGCTTCAATATACAGGGATCAGGGAAGGTGGGATGAGGCAGAGAAGCTTGACATGGATGTGATGAATGCATTCAAAACAAAGCTTGGATCAGATCACCCAAACACTTTAACCAGCATGGCCAATTTGGCATCAACATACTGGAATCAGGGAAGATTGGATGAGGCAGAGAAGCTTGAGATAGATGTGATGAATGCAAGAAAAACAAAGCTTGGATCAGACCACCCAGACACTCTCACCAGCATGGCTAATTTGGCATCAACATATTGGGATCAGGGAATGTTGGATGAGGCAGAGAAGCTTGACATTGATGTGTTGAATGCAAGAAAAACAAAGCTTGGATCTGACCACCCAGACACTCTCAACAGCATGGCTAATTTGGCATCAACATACAGGGATCAGGGAAGGTGGGAAGAGGCAGAGAAACTTGAGATGGATGTATTGAGTGCAAGAAAAACAAAGCTTGGAACAGACCACCCAAAAACTCTTGCCAGTATGGCCAATTTGGCATCAACATACAGGAATCAAGGAAGGTGGGGTGAGGCAGAGAAACTTGAGATAGAAGTGATTAATACAAGAAAAGCAAAGCTTGGACCAGACCACCCAGACACTCTTACCAGCATGGCCAATTTGGCATCAACATATAAGAATCAGGGAAGGTTGGATGAGGCCAAGAAGCTTGACTCCATGCATATGATGAATGCAAAGCTTGAGTCCAACCACCCAGACACTCACACTCTCACCAACATATCCAGCTTGCAGGCAACATCTAAGAATGAAGGAAAGTTAAATGAGGCAGACAAACTGGAGTTGGATGTGATAAATGCCAAAAATGTGAAGCCTGAATCAGGTCATCTGGATGCAACTAAGTTCAGGCTCACTACTAGTATTACCAACCAACCCTCTTCCAATCAAGGCCTTCAACCACCTCAGCAATATCATGACAAATCTGAAAACATGGTAAATTATGCAAGCTGAACTTGGTTTTATATATATTCACTTCTTTTGCTTAGTCAAAGCCCCTTGACCAACTAGAGATCCAACAAGATGAAGAGCAAGAAACCATAGTAGGTGACATGCACATTGACTTAATTTTCATACTAGATCTGGATTGTGTCTACTGTGTAGGTCTCCAGTACCCGTGACCATTTCAAAGAGGTTCCATGTCTGGTGCAGAAGGAGAGTCAAGACATGGTATCCTATCATTGCACACCAAGTCTCACATTAGCTCTAACTTTTCCTTTAATGTAGCCTTCCAGTTCTGGTGAACAACAACTTGAGCATATTGCAATCCCACCTAAGAATAGGTTTATCAAGGGACTCAAAGGCATATGGAGAAAACTGAAGTGTTGCCAAATAGTATGCCCTAATTAGGATTTTTCAATGACAGTGTATGATATTCATATGTGGAAATGTGAAGTCTAATAGCAAGTGTACAACTTATTTTTGACTGTGTGGTTCTTGAAACTGTGCCACTGATACATAAGTCACTTCACTGACAACACTACCCTCTCCAAGTCACAATTATACATAATAACCCAGCTAGTCAAAGCAGCAGTCAGCATGTTTATTGTGTTGATCAACATACATATGCCAGTATGTATTGAAATACTACTCTGTTCAACAAGTTCAGGCATCAGATTCACTGCTAGATTTACATATGTATATGTGGTCAATGACCTTGAACTCTTTGGGCCAAGTGTCCCAGCATTACAGGGGTATTTCAATATTTAATGCATGAACTGAGCCTCAGTTCATGTTTATCCCAGGAATTGGTGGATAATTATGTACATACCAAGTTGTTCAACATTGTCAGTGTAAAGTACAGCTACCACCAGCTACTACGCAGGGCCTACCTTCAGTATATTCATAGTAGGTTGATTCTACATAGTACTGTCACAGTAGCATATGAAAGATAATTTCACAAAATCTACAGTAGAATGTTGTTCAATGGCACCGGTTCGCACACAATGCGCCTCGCTAGGTCACGCAGGAGGGGATCCTGAGATCTGCCACAAAACGTACTACACACTTCACAAGCCCAGGCTTCATTGATCACCAGCGTAAGAGAGTCCGGAAGGCGAGAGATTACTGACAACACTGTTTCCTGTCGACATTGTGTTCAGCGTATGTGACAGGTGCATTCAGAGCCAAACATACCATCTCTAGCTCCAAAGCAGTCACCGTGTCCATGATAGACCGATAGTAAAGATCTAGCCGCTTGAGGTTCCTGCATCGGAGCAATGCCAACTTGTTCTCTGTTTGATCGATACAATCGAAAAAAACCCAATGGGAAAGGCCGAGGTGCGTCAAGGTGTCGGAGTGCCGGGACAGGATTCCCATAAAGGTAAAGAACTCGCGGCAGGCATAGAACGTCGTTAGACTAATAATTTGAGGATGACGGTCCAGGTATTCGATCGCATACTGGCCTATAATCTTTAATGTCAAGGTGGGAGGAAATACGCATTGTTCGAGCAGCTCCTCCAAGATTTCGGAGTCGGGAAGATCGGTAGAAGTCAAGGAGCGGATATGGGGTGCGAGAGCTTCCGAATTACGGAAGGAATGAGAGAGGTGAAAGTGTTCCAACTTTAAAGGGCGATCGGCAGGTATGTGTCTAAGCATTTGCGCTAGATCGATTTCGAGATCATCTACCATTGGAGAGTGCATCACTTCAAGGTGCGTTAGGTTGGGGTTTGCCGCGATAATCTTTGAAACCGCATTGATTCGGGGGTCGCAGAAGGTGTGACTCCATGAACCGAAGGAATCGTCATGATAAAATTTGAAGCTGAGCTTGCGTAAATTGTGCAACTTGGAGACGCAATTGACGAGATGGTCAAACCTCTTCGAAGATTCATTTATGACGAGGGAGAGTCCATCGAGCCGAGGCAGTTGTTGGAGCAATTTAACTATGCGGGATATTATCGACTTCGGGTCGTCGGTCCCTGGTTGCCATCTAAGACGCGTTAGCTGTTTTTTTAGGGAATACAATGCACAACGTACACAATGCAAGAGACGTTCGGCAAGTTGAACTGCGAAAGGGGAAGATAAAGCTTGAGTTTTGCAAACGCACGCAGTGTAGTCTTGACCACCCTTTTGGGCAGAACTCGTGGATTTACGATGGGCACAACGAGATAGTAAATTACGGCAATTCCGACATTCATAAGCACTGCGCAGACAATCGTGGAGGTTTCATGAAAATGAATGTAACTGTTTTTTTCATGAAGCCAGCCCCAGTGTGCAATGAAAAGAGTCTTTGTCGTACGCAATTGCTCATTTGGTTTCGAAGACAAAAGAGTCAGGAGCTGGCGTAAATTGGACGATAAATGTTTATAATCGGGTTCCCGGAATAATTTGATACGGGAGGAATACACTCTGGCTTTAACAATCGCGTTGAACCGACTGCAGACGAGGCGGAGTGCTTTGATTTCATCGAAAGTCGTGTCCAAATCCTTCAGAAACTACGAGAGAGAGAGAAATTGGTTAGCCACTAGTCAAGCGCCGTGGTTATAGTACAGCACGCTTACCTCGGCAACGATGCGGTGATGTATCTCCACTGGAAGGTCCATGAATTTGGTGAGCGTGCTTGGCTCGGGCGGGGACGCGGCTGGCATGGCGTCGCGTTTGTCGCCAGTGAATCTGAATTTCATGGTAGATAGTAGTGAAGATGCTAAAGCCTGCCAACTCGCGCATTTGTGAAGCTTTCTGGTTCATAATGGCAAAAAAGCTGTGCCGGTTGGAAAGTGATCGGATGCAAAGCGTAACCGATCGAGATTCGAAACCTGTGAAAAGTTAAAACGCCGCCGCATATTAGTATTTTCAGTTAGTGGCAAACCCAATCTTCACCAGCCTTCACCCCATCACACCTAGTTAGTCAAAAAGGGTCTAGCTGAGACCCTTACTGGCACCGCGGCCACATGCACTGTAATTTCCAGAAACGTATCACATTCACATCCTCATCTTTAAGGCGACTTCGTTCCGAGGAATGTTAAAAAAACTAACCAAAAACAATTTGTGGGCTACGCGGACCCGTCGTTACTACCACCGCCGTCTGACGTTCCGTCGATGACAACGGCATAGGAGCAGTTGACGAAGAGGTTTAGGGCGAAAGGAAAGGTTGCAACGGACTCGTCTACCGTTCATTCCTTAGCCACCTCGGTAGTGGAGCAACCGCAGCAATCGCAACGACCACGACTTCACCTCCTCCTGCTCTGGTACTCGAACAATCATGGGTAGCCCTCCAATCAGGATCCACGTCAAACGTCATGTCACAAGGATACCTATCGTCATGCCCTCTCCAATCACGGATGCGCGTCTGGCGAGCCGCACACGTTACGCTTTCGAGCCATCCTGATGCTACCGGAGCCACGAATGCCCATGCGACAACGACGGCATGATAATCAGACCTCGCAGACTGGCCAATAACGGCAATGGGTTTCCCATTGTCGTGCTGCTGACGTTCGTCTAGCCTCTTTTTCTTTGTGGATGTCACGATCGAGTCCGTGAAGGGGTTGTGGGTGTTTTTCGCGAATGGCAATGGGTCGGTTCAATGCAATGAATGGTTTGATATTACTTATGCCCGTGAGTGATGTTTCGACGTTAAGGAATGAGAATAACGTTTTGATCCCTGTTTGTAGCACAATCAACACGAAGACGTAGAAGGCCTCCCGCAAACGCTGGCGTACGCGGCGGCATGCCGCTCTGGGGCTGTCGAGGGGAAAGAGGCATCTTCGCCGGAGATCGGGCTTGCAAGAAGCCAGAAAGCGGAGTTGGGCGGCTGACGCGCACACCGTGAGTCTTCGTTCATTCAATTTAATCCCTATGCTTATAACCAGTGACAGATTTCAAGCGTCGAGAGGCCTTTACCAGAAAATGTTCGGAGGCAAGGTTAGGATGACATTGAGAATCCCTTATACGGTTGAATCTGTCTACCTACTATTGCTCAACAATCGGAACGAAAATTGTCCTCAACACTTGGCAGGAATCGCGTATTAGTGAACATCAACATTGTGGCCATGGTTATATTAAGAAGCAATCGCAACCAGTGTATTATCTTTTTCGCGCGCCGAAACATTCTGTAACGCAGAACGAGAATGAAGACGACTAACACTTGTTGAGGAAACATGCATCTGCGAGTGCGTAAGTTGCCCTACGTGAATCACGCGTCACGCGTTACTTGAATCTCGCACTTTGTTCTCGCCGCCGCACTGTTCTCGCTGCCGCTCTTGCCGTCGCACTGTTCTCGCCACCGCACTGTTCTCGCCGTTACACTGTTCTCGCCGCCGCTTTGGGCTCACCACGATACATCAGTGACTCGGATTTGTCAATGGCAGCTTCGCAATTGACAACAACAAATTCCGCACCAGGTAAATCATATCATCTTTATATAGAGGTATCTAGACTAATTTCCTATAGAGTTCCCATATAGTGGGTTCACCGATCTGGTAGAGCAGATCCGAAACAACACGGGTGATATCATCATCATAAACAATGTTTCTCTGGCGAGTTTCACCCAAATTTCCGCAGAAAGGGAGAAAAGGGGTTTGGGGTTCCGGTTATCACTCTACACGGCTGATCCTGGACGACTCATTGTCACCATTCCCACTGTTGTTCACGAAGCACTTCATCTTTACCTAAGTGAATCAATTCGTGAGATAACTGGGGGAATGGGTGTACCACGAAGGCATCTCCAAAGTGTGGGGTCTGGAACATTTACCAACCATGATGATGCCGGTAATGTGAGGTCATGGGGGGAAGGAGACTCTTGCCTACGGCCAAGTGGACGTATGTCTACTAACGGCTTTCCAACAGTAGTCATTGAGGCTGGCTACACCCAATCTTGGGACGATCTACGACATAAAGCAAGGTGGTGGTTTGCCGCCTCCCACTTTGACGTCAAGATTGTCATCCTTGCAAAGTTTGATCATTCTAGAGGTGGGAGAATCACCATCGAGAAGTGGAAGGCAGTACAGGTACTAGTGAGAACACGGGCACAAGCAAATGCACCAGCACAACTTGAAGCAGCTTGCATTCAAAGTATCCATATTACCCACTGTGCCCTTGCAAACAACCCTGCAGATCCAGAATCGTATGATGTAACGGCTCCCTTACGCATTGAATTTGTAGATGTTTACCTTCGACAACCAGTGCCAGGCCAAGAAGGTGATATTGTCATTGACGTTGGGGAGTTACAAAAATATGCTGCTGATTTTTGGGTGACAAAGATGGCAAATGAACAGTAGATGTTATTTCCCATTGCAGTTTGTCTACTAGGTACAATATACATCATTCACGAATGAACATGGCCATGGCCCATGGATCCAGAGACTGGATGAGTCCGACGATCATGAAAACCGCGTCACTGGCGGCAAAACCCATCGTTTACTGGGGAAAGGCGGTGGCAGCGAGCACAATCAGGCATTTTTTCATGTAGACAAGGAAGAAGTTCTCGAGTGGAGGGATGTTGAAACCTAAGGCAAAGCTGGGCGTTGGGATTCAGATGTAATAACTGGTTCATCGATTGCTGACGCGCTGACGCTCTACGTTAACATATATCATAGTGCATTTCGATCCTTCGGGACTCGCTTTGATTAGTTTCCTGCATGGATTTGCTTTACCCGGACAGTGGAACCAGGTCATGAGTGCCTTGTGTTGTTGTCGTTTGGTGAAACATTGAACGTTTGTGTCAACAGAGATTAGATTAGATGAACATTTAAAGTTGGGCATCACACGTTTTGCTCAGCATCCACGACTGCATTTCCTCGAGCGCGCATAGTCAACTGAACAACGTATATTATACCAACGATACTCAAGAACTCAAACAATGGCCACAAAGATCACAACTGCGCAAACCAACGGTGCGCGCGCCGGTGATTCGGAAAATGCCCCTAGTGCCTCAGGTGCGCGCAGTGTAGGCGCCGGTGGTTCTGGCGGTGGAAAGAGGGGCGGGGGCAAAAGCGGTAAGGCTGGGAAGAACCGCGGAGCAGCTCCAGCTCAGGGTCAAAGTCAACAAAGAGACAAGGAGAAAGGCAAAGCATTGAAAGCCCCGCCCGGCGCTCAAGGACAGCAAAAATCTGACGAGGCAAGAACATCGCCGTCATCGCCAACTGAGGCGAGCACGGGAGCTGGTACTGGAACAGATGGAAGAGATACTGTGGAGGTCGTATGTTGGATTTGCGCCGAACCGGTCAAATACTACTCTGTTTCGACGTGTAACCACCGAACGTGTCATGTGTGCGCGTTGAGGTTACGTGCATTGTACAAAAAGTTGGATTGCGCGTTTTGCAAGGTGTGTGTGTTCAAACTTCATCTTTATCGAGTCGGACTGACGCCCGGCGATAGGAACCGCAACAAGTCGTTATTTTTACTGCTTCTTCAGAAAAGCCATACGCGGAGTATGGTTTAGAAAGCATGGATCATCGCGATGTCAAGCTTTCTATCTATTTTGAGACGCAGGAGATGATGGAGGAGACGTTCGTCTTGCTGCGGTTTAACTGCCCCGATCCCGATTGTGATTATATTGGGAATGGATGGGGAGATCTAAAGTTGCATACAAGAGCGGTTCATAGCAGGCTTATATGGTGTGTGCCCTGATGTTTAACAATCAAGTGATGTATACTCATGAGCCGCAGCGACTTATGCATACGAAACAAAAAAGTATTCGCGCATGAACACGCGTTGTACCCAACCAACGTGCTTCCCGTCCATCTACCCTCTATGAATCAGAGGCATCGGGCAATCATATCAAAAGATCAGGTGGAGGGAGGAATTCATCCAATGTGCGGGTTTTGCCATGAGTGTTTCTTTGGCGATGATGAATTGTACACGCATTGTCGAGAGAGGCATGAAGAGTGCTTCGTCTGCAAGAGGAACGATATACGAAATCAATAGTAAGTTTTTCTGTGGGTCCTAGCCAGAGATTTAACTTAAACTTTTGTCGTAGTTTCCGGGACTACGATAGCTTAGTGAGTCCAGATGGAAGATATCCACGTCTATTCTTATCATTTGCAAGGAACAACACTTCAACGAAGTACATTATCCATGCACCCAATCCCAATGTTTAGCACGCAAATTCGTCGTTTTTGGCTCTGTTTTAGATCTCAAAGCCCATATGGTAGAGGAACACGGTGGCGCCATGAGTTCAAAAGATAGAAGAGACGCGCGTCGCGTCGTTGCAGATTTCGCGTTCGAGGACGCGGGGGGTCGTCATGGACATGGACGAAGAGATCATCATGAACGAGAAAGAGAAAGTGAACCGCCTCCATCTCGACCACCACCCGCACCTACTATATCACGACCACAGCCTACGGGACAAAGTAGGCGGAGGGAAGCGTTTGGAGCGCGATTGACTGCCGATGGAATCCCTATTGGTGAACCAGCGCCTTCTTCAAGCCCAGGCACCTTGGAGGCGATTTTAACGTCGACGGACGATACTGATCCTGCTGTGGCGGAGTACGTGTCCATTTCTCCGTCTATGATCGAGTCTGATCATCACGTAGACGCCACTCGGCTTTAATCGCGCGTTTGCAGTCGTTAGCAATGAATCCAACGACAGCCGTTCCCGCTGCCAAGGCTGCGATGCGCGGATATCGTGCGTCGGAGTCAAGTGCACGCGATTTAATATCAACAATATGGAACATCTTGGATAGGAATTTAGAGCATACAGCAAGCATAATCAACGCGTTTGTAGATTTACTTGACGATGAAGAGAAAAAAGAGGATTTGTTAGCTTCCTGGAACGGTTTTGCAATTGAAGTTTGTAACCTCATAGTTCCTGCTTACGATACAGATAACTGATGCCTCATCTTAGCAACGTAGACAATTCCCGGAATTGCTGCCTACCGCTGTTGGTGGAAACTTTGCGGGGATTGCTTCCGGTCGAGTCCTGAACGCAAAACACTCGACAAAATCGCGTTCTTCCCAGAAATCATCGCGAGCCGTCTGGGAACGCGTTGCTCAAGCAGCCAGCTCATCTTCTGCGCCCTCTGCGTCTACGTCCTCATTAAACCAATTCCCGGCTTTAGAACGATTTCCAGTGCTACAAGCAGCCTCATCGTCAGGCCCTGCCATCCGACCACCATCCCAAGGCCAGAGAATGACACCATGGACAGGATCAGTTATGAGCTCCGGCAGTGCCCCACGCCCTGCAGAAGCGAAAGTACAGGTCGTCCCTACACTTCAACGATCAACTTCAAACTCTTCAAAGAAATCACAACGAATACCTAAGCTGACTTCCTCCCAGTTTCCGGAACTCCCTTCGTCGTCTGTTCCAAGACAAAAACCGTCAATGGGAGGAAATTCGTCGTTGAAAAATATATTGGGCGTCTCGGCGGGTCCTTCTGTTGCGGCATGGCAAGCTGGGGCTTCGGAGTCTGTTAGTGTTATCAGCTCGGATTTTGTGGGATTGAATGCGACGGAGACCTTGGATGTGGGAGGTGAAGCTGGTTCAATGCAAGGGGGTGGAGGTGGGCAAGGGAAGGGGAAGAAAGGGAAGGGGAAGCAGAAGCAGAAGCAGACGTTATTCACGCTTGGGTCATTCCCCGCGTAGATGTGTATTATGTACGGTAACGATGCTGTGTGACCCACGTGTAACCAAGGCCAATGTTGTTCCCAGCGCACCACCTGGACCGGATTGACCCCATGGAATCGCGAGGCCGCATTGAATAGCGGACGTTTGAACATCGAAGCGCCAGCCAGCGCCCGCTCTTTCACTCAGTCTTGGTGCCGGCATTCACCACAACTGGGTTCCATATGCATCCTTATGCCAGCACCAACAAAGGCTCGGGCCCGGCTGTCGACATATCAACGCTTAACGCTTAACCGCAAATGGTCTTGCGGCTTGTTGTCGATGACCACTGACCGACAAAGGGATGGCCCAACAAGAATCCCGGACTCAGGCTCTATGCTCAGACCGAGCTATATTCGTTCTATGTCTTACTAGATCCTTACGACTCGCTCGCGAAGCGGCATCGTGGAACCTTCACACCAGTCCTATATGGTTAAAACGCTTGTGGCATAGAAGCTTTGACACCAGGATTTGTTGCAACAATGAAACTCGTGAATGTCATCCTCTTCCCCGCTCTCACTGCCATTGCGATGGCTCAGGGCATCGTCATTGGACGGACAAATACATCCACCCGAACCCGAACTCGACGGTTCAGGTGATGGTCCACCATAAACTACATCAAATGCTCAACTCAAGCATCATAGGTTCCATTATCGTTGGCCTCGCAATCTGCATCGCGCATTGCAGTAAAACTTCACCTTGTCTGCCCGCTAACGAGACCGTGGGCGATATTTACCTGTATGCTGGACCCTACAAGCCGGGAGGTACTACAATGACGACGATAGACGTGATAGATGATTCCTGATGGAGTTGCACCATATGCAACTAGGACTTTGATCCAATTTGCCGCAGAAACTGGAACGTTGGCTACTGGGAGTCGTCTCAGGCGTGGACAACAAGGATTGACACGTTTGATAAAACACGCATGGCATAGATCCTGTCGTCGTGACCCTGGAACGGCAACCCGCCTTGATCGCGATCCTGCGTCTGCAAACACAGAGACATGATTACTGCTGTCACTATGATCAAGTCGCTATATTTCGGATAGAAATTTAGCCCGAGAGAGTACAGGACCGTCAGTTACGTAACCAGACGAGGCCGACCCGGAACCCTCTGCCCACAGCCCAGACCCGAAATGTTATTCTCACACAATGTTACTAGATCCTTACCACTCACGAGGTGTGGTCCATACCATTCACACCAGAGGCGAACGATCCCCGCTTGTAGCAAATGACTGACGCCTACGCTATAAAAGCTCGGATCTTGCGTCCTGAGTTCTACATCCCCCAGGACTCTTACCAGCAACAATGAAGCTCCTCAGTGTCATCCTCTTCTCCACTCTTGCAGCTTTTGCCGCGGCACAGGGCATCGTCATTAGATATCCGCCTGCCAACAAGTATATCCACCCAGTCCAAAACTTGACGGTTCAGGTGGTCCAACCCGTGAGTCTTCCCACTCTAAGCTGTTGCCAAAAAACATTGATGAACCCTTCACAGGATAGTATCATAGGTCCCATTATCGTTGGCCTTGCAATCGGCCTCGAGCCTTGTGGTACAGGCACGGCTTGCCAGCCGGCTAACGTGTCCTCGGGCGAGATAAACCTGTATGTTGGGCCTTACAAGCCGGTGTTGCACAAGCAGGATCCGCGTGGGGGATTCTACCAGAACTTTACGGTTTTTATTCCCTCCGGCCTCCCCAAAGGGAAAGTACACCTCAACGTTGCGTTGGCCGGACTCATTGGGGTAAGTTTTCTTCTAACGGGACCGTTCAGTGATATTGATTATATATTGGTAACAGGCGAGCAATTCTCTGATCTGGGAGACTACTAGTAAGACGCTAAACGTTGTTTAATGACGACAAATGGACATGATTGGACTATATCTGATGGACACACGTATAGTATATACCTTAGGACAATTCTTGATACGCGCTCGCTTGCAGAAACTGGACTGTTGGTCACGTACTCACTCACGTTGAACAATATAACACCACTGTTCGAATTCATGTCGGCTATTCCGGCTAGGTTTTAAGGAGTTATGATATATGAAGCTTGCACGTTGCGAGGTAAAGTCATATATAATTCCAATTACAATTTCCTGTTATTCGGTAACGCTAGAGATCTCACGTCCGTTGGCTTCTTCAATGCAATCGAGGTTCGTGACCATGGGTTCCTGCTTTCACCATAATCCCTAAAAATTGGCGCTATCATTACTAGTGCCTTATTGTCTCGATTAGGGGCATGAACATACTGAGGCTGTGCGTACGCGTTCAACGCTGTGCTAATTGTAGTCCGACCGGAAGCGCAGGACTAGGCCCTGGGCCTATTGTGACAGATATGCAAGTAAACCCATTAAGTTCCAGGACACATACGAAGTGGAAGCAAACAGTGATATTAGGCATCACGTCCCGATGCCCGTAATGAGTCCTTGGGTTTGATCCGATCGCTCTCTATTTGGCGTTCGTTGCGGGGTATGATTCTTATCCCTGCCCTGATGACAACTCGGGTTCGATTTGTCGAGAATCAACTTTCAGCGTTTAGCTGCAAGTTGCGCCCCCCCCGGCCCCAGTCGGTAACCAGCTAGGTTGTCGACGATATGGTGACGTTTCTAACGCCCAATGACATTGAGAACCTCGGACTCACCTCCAGGTCATGATGAGTGCTCTGTGCCACGTCCAAGTAGGTTCCCCGCGTTAGATCCTTCAAGTTTCTACAGATTTGTCACGACAATGAAGCTCCTGAGTGTCATCCTCTTCGCCACTGTCGCGGCGATCGCGGTGGCTCAGAGCATCGCGATTGGATATCCGCCTGCTAACACAAATATCAAACAGGGCCGACCATTGACGGTTCAAGTGGAACTAGTTGTGAGGCTCTGCTTTGTTATCGGAGACTCCGTCAGAATATTGAACTTTTTGCACAGGAAATCATTGATGGACCCAGTAGTATTGGCATTGCAATCGGTATCTCGACCTGTATTGCCCGACCTTGCGCGCCGCCTATCCAGTCCGTGGGCGAACACCTGTTATATACTGGGCCCTACCTGCCGCTGCTACACCGGCAGGATCCGCGTGGGGAATTCTACCAGAACTTCACCGTTCAGATTCCTCCCCTTTTTCCCATGGGCGAGGCCCAGCTCAACGTTGTGTTTGCCGGTGTCTTTGACGTATGTCTTCTTCTGTCATTCCCGATGCATGTCATACTGTGGTATTGATTATATTGGAAACAGGTGAGGTACTCGCCGAACCAGCCGAACTTGCAAACAGCCGATACGATGCTGAGGGTTGTTTGAGTAATGATGACAATGGACATGATGGACTACTATGAGGACTAGTATACCTGATGACTCGAACTCTCGAGATACGTATTCACTTCAGAAACAGAAACTGGATAGTGTAGGTGGTATTCACGTGGCGTCTTGTTGGAAGTCATCTCGGCTGTGTGATTGACAAGGATCACCGATGTTTCAAGGAGGGTTTCTTTGGCGTGGCATGCTGCGAGGATACATTTGATTCCTACCAGAGCTTTTTCAGGTGGTTCTGATCTATTATTCGCGCCGGTCACTCAACCTCTATGTGAAGCAATCCTATAACTGATTGTAGGATGACTCGATTGCACACCGTCTCGCCTACCCATTAGGATCTTCCATTTCCCCCTTCTGAACCTTTTCTGCCCTTGATGCACCCTTCGAAGTTCCCCCTGACATGATGCCCCTGATTCTTTCCCAAAGACCCATCTTCTTAGGTTGAGCAACTTTCGAGGTCTCATTTCTACCGCCAGGCTCAGGATCCTCTGAAGCTTTCTTGATCACCTCCTCGTTATCCGGCCGCACGGGTTCGAAGTCAACTCGCAAATCATCCTGACTGGCAGAGAAGCGAACTATTGCAGAAGTTGCACGCGCCCTTCGGTCGGCGGGGGCTGTAGGAACTACCGCCCGAGGTACTTTTGCATCAGTGCGAGACCACCATCGAGGCTTGGACGCTGAAGGCAAACTTTGGGAGATAGGTAAAAGCTGCGATGATTCGCCCTCAGGGAGTGGTGGTGCTAAGCGGTTATCGCGGGTCTTTTCCTGGATATTTTGCAACTTCAATGCTAGTTCCTCGCGACTGACCCGTACAAGAGACTGGTGAAATACTTAGATTATTATTAAACCTGTCCTGGGAGAATCACTTACACGTCGTCGCGGCCGTATCACGATGTTACTTTCTGAGGTACTAATAGTTGATAAATCGTCAGATGTACTTGCTTGACTGGATATCGTAGCGACTTCAGGGTGGCTGGAGTCGGAGAAAACATTTTCATCATCACCAATTGCAAGATAGCCTGAGCATATAGCTCGACCATAGTATCGAGGAGCAGAATCTGAACTCCATCGTCTCGGCCGACTACCTACAATGAAAATTGGAGTCAATGGAAGAGTAAGTGGCGACGGTGTTTGATCAAACCATCAGTATGTTGAATGGCAATTCCCGACCTTCGACTTGAATCACCAGCGTTTTCTGCTCCCATAGTCATGTCCGAGTCAGTCCTGACATCCTCTGTTTGCAATCGGCTTGGTTCCGCAAGTGTACCTGACGAAGTAACATCGCGGTGTGGCCAATCTTCTCTGGACCTTGAACTGACTGGCGAGTCTTTTCCATTGCCACACTAGTAGGCTTGACAGTGCCACCAGAAAAATCTAAAGTCAGAACTTTTTAGCAAACGAGAAGGATCCAAATCGGACAAAACGCAAACCGGACTGTGGCCTGAACCGCTTCCTTTCAGTTTCATGATGTGGTTGGGAGCGTGAGTGCAAATAATCTGCCAAGAGTCGGTCTTCTACAACGGCATTCGTCAAGACTGCTTCATGGTCAGGAGATTGTGGTTCGTCCTCGAATCCCCTGTCTTGCACTGAAATCTGGTTTGTGATGACATGTACGTCATTCGTCCCCGCACTGTCGGGGTCAATTATCTCGTCATAATGGCTTGATTGCTGGTCACTCTTTGCTGCGATGGGAACGGTTGCCACCCGTAGTCTTCTCCCTGCAGCATTAGTGATACCTCGAATTTCTCGAGTCACCGCTTCAAAATCTTCTTCAGGAAACCTCAACTGACCGTCCTGCGCGTCAAGCGGAGGATTTTCGTTGTCGTCGAGGTCAGACTCCGTGACCTCCCGCCCAGTAGATGTTTCCGCTACTGCTCTAATGAGCAACGTGTCATAGTATGTCTCGACCGCTGACCATCGTCAGTGTGGTACTCTTTGCGAACATGAGACATGACGCAGGCAGACTGTGTTCCTCTCACCGGGTGTAACGTTTCTCGTCTGCTCTTCGTCAATCTCGCCTTCCCCTTTGTGAGTGTAACAGGTCTGATGAATGAGAGTGTTAAACAAGGGCGACATACGTGACCGTCTCGCAGGGTCTATCGTTGATTGACCCATGTCTTGAAGCCTAGACGATTCGTTCTCGTACGTGGCGAGGGGAGGGTCACTAGGAATGTCGCGGAGCGTGTCGAGAGGGAAAGACCCAGGGATATACAAATCTTGGTTTAGGTCAAACGACATCTGATAGGCGTTGGAATGGTGAAAAGGGGGCGGAAGCAAGTGATGTAATGCGCGTTCCAGTTTGCTCCCGCCCAGCTAATCTCCGCTCCTCAGATGCCCGTGTACATTGTACTAGGCGGAATAGGAGGCCCTGTGTTTTGCGACGTTCGTTCGTTATCAATGACAACCATGTCACTTGACGGTACATTGAAAGCCTGTGCCCAGCACCGGAATGATGAACTTGAACCACCCTCTATCTTCAAGCAGGAACCTCATTCTAGCTATAAAATAGGTTTGTTGCCCCAAGGTATGGGGAGGATCCGAAGAGCGGGCGGCGGGTGCCGGGTACAGAGAACACGCCTCATAGTCAGGTACCCACAGCCTGGCGAGATAAACATTTCGTCATTCACACGCTAACAAGTAGGAAGGAACAATAAGGAAACAGGGAACCTAGTTCTCGGTATAGAACCTTTTACTGAATAAAGCGTGGTGTGACAGTTGACTCCGTGAAACACGAATACCTTCTACGACTCCACGGCCCTAGGCTCTTCCATGTGTTGAATGAACGATGATGTCCCTGACATGGCCATATAGTGATGCAGGTAAAGTAAATCGGGCGCCGGGCGGCCATCCTCGAGCTCACTTTTTGGAAGGAGATTGCCAGGACATCATTCTTTCCACCACATCTTCCATGCTTGGACGTCTAGCTGGCTCTCTTCTCCAACAGCGCCGAATCAATTTCCACGCGACTGCATTTAGCTCAGGTTTTGGCAAAAGGGACGGGCGCTGCCCGCTCGTGACCACCTTTATTATCTGATGGCTATTATTTTTGAAGGGTATAGAATCAAAGCGTATCTGTTGAGCTCCATTCAGTATTCTCAAAACGTATGACAGTTAATTCGATAGCCTACCTCGTAATAAAGACAAGCGAAAGCATAAACACCCGTTTTGAACGTCCTTTTCATCAACTGAACGTCTCTCTCACTTATCAGCCTTTTATCCCATCTGATAAATGAACAACAACTTGCCATAACGACTCTACAACTTTACCAACCTGTTCTAGCGTATCTATCGCAGCTCCATGCGTGTTCTGTATTCGGGAGATCGGGATCACTAAAGTGAAAAGATCGTACGAAAAACTCACATCTGCCCTGGGTTCGTCAAATACCGGTAGACACCCGTCGTTGGTCAAGTACACCGTGGAAAACTTTATCCAAGTTCATCTGGAGAGTCTGTCACGACGGTATACATGAGCTCTTCTCGGACAAGTATGGCATAAATGCCACTCACTTTGTCTCAACGGCCTGTCTCGCTTGTGCGACCGTCTCCGCAACACAGTCAATCTCGATAACAGAGTATGGTTCGATGATTCTCAATAGATTTTGTTCGGGCCTATATGGAAACGCGGTTGCTACGGCGCGCTACGGCAGTTAGTAACTTACAAATTACAACGCAACGAAATAGACCCTCACGTGTCTTTTTCCACGATCCCGTGCTTTACTTCCATGATCCCAACATGGAATTTGAAAAGGACGACCCTTACACGTTTAATTGTCTTATCGAAGGCGAATTTATCGTATTTCTAGTTACCGTGGAGCATGATTATGCGGTTGATGAGTTCAAGCGAGTTATTAAAGGCAAGCGAGAAGAGGGTACCTTGAAGGATGTCGATCCCCCCACGCTGGAATTGTGGAAGGTGAGCGAAATTAACAACTTACGATATGAAGTAACATCGCTTTTCTCAGCCCCAGGACTCTATCGCTGCGACGCCAGCCAACACTCTGGCTCAACGTATTGGAAATGATCTTTTGAAAATTGCGGACAAATTAGAGCCCACGCACAAGCTCTTCAGTATCTTTTCAAGGCGGGCTCCGAACCCCAACGACATCCACATAATTGTAAAGGTCCCCGGGCTGGCCACTGGTGAGTGGAAGTAAATTTCCATGATTGAGCGTTTTGCTGACTCCGCCTCTTTGGTTTCCACCACCTTTAATCTCGTGACGGTTTCGTGCCACCTCTCATCCACCGATCATTCATATTCCGTGGCTTTCACGTGCTGTCATCCGGTTACCTTCTTTACCTTCCAATTCCGCCTCCCTCATGTTCCCCTCATCCTCCTTTTCCTTCACCCCGATCCCGATCCCGACCCTTCCTTCTTGATCTTCTGCATCTAATCCATAGTCATTCAACAGAAACGCGTGCTTTCTGAACAAGAAGACATCCTCTATCGTGTCAAACGTGCTAAAATTGTTACGATTGCGCCGTCAAGTGCCGCGAAGCCAGATATCTTCGAGACGTTGGAACCGACTGAGAAGATCTTCGATGATCGTCCAGAACCGGATCCCAACATTCCACCCGTCGCTCTTCTTTACGAAGGCTTTGGACACTTCTTGGACATCATGGACGGTCGCGATGTTCCCGAGCTGGCTGATATCGACGTTATGAAGTTGTATAGGGAGGTCGATGAGTTTGCCAGCGAGATGAACAAACACTATGGTTACGAATATGAGCGGAGGGATGCAGCTCTACCCTGCCTCAACAACATTTTCTCGGCACGTCGAGGTATCAAGATTCCTTCGCTAAGCGCGGCTGCCATTGGTTCCGGCAACAGCGATGGCTATAATACTGGGCCTCATCGCGCAGCGACGGCGGTTGTAGACATTAAAAACAGGATCACAGGGATCAATGCACTTCCTCACGTAGAGCTTGCATGCTACGTCGCGCGTCTGAATGCGATAGGAATGGATAACCATCCAGAACTCTTTCAACAATGGAGGGTGCCATGTCTCGGTATAACCATTGTTGGTGAGTTGGACATTTCTGCAGTTGGTTATTTGAAGATCTGAATATTTGTAGGATGCGAATTGACGTTCTATGCTATCATCCCGATCGGCCATCAATTGAAGCTCGTTAGTCTGACACCAACATTCTCATGTATCCAATCGGCTTCTGATGGGCGCGACCGCGCATCACTCTATTTGGCCTTTACTGCAGCATCAGTACTCCAAGCTCGCATTCTCCAAGATGTTGAGAAGCTCCTGGACAATCCCCCTTCTGGGCCAATCTTACGTTATGAGAATTGTTTTCCGGCAGTCTTCAAATTATGCAAATACCCCCCATCCGACGACTACTTCAATTTTAAGATTCAATTCTTATTTCCCGACCCACGACCTAACCGCCTCTTGTACGTCGCAGGGACGCCAGACGAGAAAATCGTCCTAATCAAGTTTGCTCGACGGTATTCGATCGAGTTGCATGATTTTTGTCTCGGATTAGGTCATGCACCACAGATTCTTGCTTTTGAACGGCTTCCTGGTGGGTGGTATGGTATCGCGATGGAATGGATCGAGTCTGGAGTCCCAATCACTCATTCATTCCCATCTGCTGCTCGCCTAGACCGTTGGAAAAAAGAGCTTCAGGACCTCGTGGACAAGTTTCATTTGGCAGGCCTCGTCCACGGCGACTTGCGGGACGCGAATATCCTCTGCAAGGAAGAATCTATGTGGTTAATTGATTTCGATTGGGGTGGTAAAGATGGAGAGGTATTCTATCCTACAGCAAACCTCAACCCTGAGTTGCTGGATGGTAGGGTGTCCAATGATTTAAGAATCACGAAAGAGGATGATAGGCGGGTACTAAGGAAGACTCTGTCTAAACTCCGGGCCATATCTCCGTAGTTTATGGATTGTTGATCAGTGGGACTTGGCCATACGATATACAGGTCACGGCAGCGGCGAGACATGTACACGCTGTTTAATGGTAATTAATATCCTAGTGTAAAGCTGAACCCATATTTCTACAACTATGTCACTTGACGGTACTTGTGCAATCATTGAAATCCTGCGCCTAGTACCTGAATGATGAACTTGAACCACACTCTATTTTCAAGCAGGAACCTCATTCTAGCAAGAAAATAGGTTTGTCGGCCCACGGTATGGGGAGGATCCGAAGAGCGGGCGGCGGGTGCCGGGTACACGCCTCATAGTCAGGTACCCACAGCCTGGCGAGATAAACGTTTCGTCATTCACACGCTAACAAGTAGGAAGGAACAAATAAGAAAACCATGAATGAATAATGAAAGGGACCACTGATCCGTATCAGCTTACTCACTGCCTCCAGAGCGAGAGACATGGGAAACAGGGAACCTAGTTCTCGGTATCGAACCTTTTACTATTGATAAAGCGTGGTGTGACAGTTGACAGTCTGTGAAACACGAATACCTTCTACGACTCTACGGCCCTAGGCTCTTCCATGTGTTGAACGAACGATGATGTCCCTGACATGGCCATATAGTGATGCAGGTAAAGTAAATCGGGCGCCGGGTGGCCATCCTCGAGTTCACTTTTTGGAAGGAGATTGCCAGGACATCATTCTCTCCACCACATCTTCCATGCTTGGACGTCTAGCTGGCTCTCTTCTCCAACAGCGCTGGATCAATTTCCACGCGACTGCATTTAGCTCAGGTTTTGGCAAAAGGGGCGGGCGCTGCCCGCTCGTGACTGCCTTTATTATCTGGGGATGGCTATTATTTTTGAAGGGTATAGAATCAAAGTGTATCTGTCGAGCTTCATTCAGTATTCCCAACGTGTGACAGTTAATTCGATAGCCTACCTCGTAATAAAGACAAGCAAAAGCATAAATATCCGTTTTGAACGTCCTTTTCATCAACTGAACGTCTCCATCAGATTCTGAAGAGATATCATCGCTGTCATAATCGCCAAAGAGCTCTGGTGCTGCAAAGTTGTACGATAGAGCCCATGACTGTGTAGCAGTAGCATCGTTATGCCGCGCTAATCCAAAATCTGCAATTTTCACGCGAAAACTACCATCGAGGAGAACATTGTCCTGGAATATGGAGAACAGGTCAATACCATTCTTTAACGCCAAGGCAGGAAAGACTTACTCCTCGAATATCTCCATGGACCATATTTTCAGAGTGAATATATCGAATGCCCTTGGCCGCTTCCAATATCTGTTGGGACCCAATTAAAGTGCAGGTACATTCCAGTAAACCCTTACACGTTGTTGCACCTCGGCCGAAGAATGCATCTTTTTCTTCCGCCATTCACTTAATGTGCCATTCTCCATGTAGGGCGATACAAGGAAACGCCCTAATGGGTTTTCATGTATACCCAGGAGAGTGAGTACGTGCTCGTGGGAGAAGGTTCGCCATATGAAAGCTTCTCTGCAGAAATCCTGCCTCACGATGTGGTTAGGTTCAATTACGAGTTGCAAATGGGTACGTACGTCGTTATGCCGAACTCTATGCAGTATTTTCAAAGCAACAGGTCTTCCTTGCATCTCTCCTTTGAGAACAAATGCAAATCCGCCCCTTCCGACTTCTTGACTATCTGTCTTCATCACAATTTCTGGTAGTAGAAGGGAGCGAGGCATGGTTGGCTTCCGTTTAAGTAGTTTTAACGCTAAGCGCCTCGCTTTGCGTTTTATCTCATTGGCTCCCTTCTCCAGAAGAAAATTGTTGTCAAGTAACTAAAGCCACCGTCGTGAGTATTTGGGCCCATCAAACTCGGATTGACGTACGTAGATTATGAAGTCAAGAAAAGTTTGGACATCACTATCTGGTAGAGAGCCAAGTTTCGCGACAACACTTGTCGTGTCTTCCATATCCAAAAGTTCGCGTACAATGCCAACAGTTGCCACGTTCGCCACTGAGCTCATCGGCATACATGCGTCCTGCTCTAATCAGATCGATGTGATACATACTTTCAAATTCTCCTTACCTTGTTACGCAGAATAGCCAGCAGTGAAAAGAGGTAGTCGTCCAGATCATGTTGAATGTCCTCCCTCGAAACAGTTTGCACAGCAATTTCCCTTTTCTTATCACACTAAGCAAAAAATTCCACATATAGATGATCGAGAATGTACCTCTAGCGCGATACTGGCCTGTAATTCTTCCAGTGACCATGCAACATCTGTAGATTCTCGTCTACGTAGAAGGTCCCCATCATAAATCCTATTCTAAGAACCAATCAATACGTTATCTTTAACGTCGTTCTGTTTTTGGGACGTACATTCGTCGAATGAAAGTCGATATAGCGGTAACCTGCATTTGGAGATCGGGGACCAATTCGACCATCAAGGGGCGAACTAGTAAAACTAGAATTAGAGGTACGTCTAGACATGGGAGCAGAGCTAGGAATGGAGGATTGTCTAGAAATTGGACCATGGCTGGAAGTGGAGGAACGTCGGCTTGACGTTGATACCGGGATTGGAATGCGGCTTGGCCCTGCGGCGAAGGACTCCCACACCGAATTAGATAACTCTTTTATATCGGTCAGAGATGCACGACTCCTTGGTAGACTAGATGGAGGCGTTGGACGATACTGCGTTGTCGGCCCGGCGTTATCTGTGCTTGGGGATGGAGGAACTGTAACGTTCTTGCGCTGCTTAGATTCGGGTGGAGCTGGAGTGTTTTCCCATGGGTAACGGGGAGCGGGAGGATGGTGACGGGCGGAACGGAAAGAAGAGTGTATTTGTCCATGGTCTGTACTACCGGCTTGATCTGGAGAGGATGTGTTTGATGCAAATTTGATCTCTGCAGGTTAGATCATTACACTATTGCTGTGAATATAGATCGGAATCCTACCCCTCGACCGTTCGTTTAGCGTCCTCGCTCGCTCTTCAAGCTTCCTCATTCTTTCGTCTAGATGCACAACGGGGTTGATAGGAGAGGTACCCTTGGTGATTAGCGCCTACGGTCCCGAGTCGGGCGCTCAGCGCTCAACACCGCGGAGTTATGTATCCTGGGAAACATAAGGCCATTAACACCCATCGTGGTTTGGTATTGATACCGGATTACGCAATAAGCTCATATGAGGAAACGAGCTTAATGGGACAATACGTAGAAGAAATTGGTTTTATTACAACAGATTGAAAACAAACTATGCGATTTTTACAGTCTAGACAGATCTTATCAGCCTTTATCTCATCTGATAAATGAAAAAGCAACTTGCCTTTGCGTATAACGACTCTACAACTTTACCAACCTGTTCTAGCGTATCTATCGCAGCTCCATACGTGTTCTGAATCGGGATCAATAAAGTGAAAAAAGACAAAAGATCATACGAAAAACTCACATCTGCCTTGGGTTCGTCAAATACCAGTAGACAACCCCGTCCTTGGTCAAGTACACCGTGGAAAACTTTATCCAAGATCATCTGAGAGAGTCTGTAATGGTATATGTGAACTTTCTTGGACAAGGATGTCATAAATGCCACTCACTTTGTCTCAACGGCCTGTCTCGCTTGTCCGACCGTCTCCGCAACATAATCAACCTCGATAACAGAGTATGGTTCGATGATTCTCAATAGATTTTGTTCGAGAAGGGTGTCATAGAGAGCGGCAAGATGTGACCTAATCGTGGGATCCGACGATAGCTCTTCGTACAATCAGCATTTGGTTATTCACAAAAGTGAAATACACATTGACGTTACCTTCTTTGTAGTCTCTCAACACCTTTTCGAACTCGGCGAGATTCCGTCCTTGATGCGCTCGTGCAATAGCACGCATACTTTCTACCTCTCGTAAGTTTGCATACTTGAGGGCAAGTTTAATCGTCAATAGCGACGTTACATCTTCCGACTACGACATACATTCAACGATACATCCTTACGAGCAAAAAGTTGACACTCACCAAGTTCAACATAACCTTACACAACAACATATACTTGAACGCCATAAGCGCAGCTTCTTCATTACCTTGAGACGAAGAATTCTCAAACGCTTCAAAGAAATACGAGTAAGCAGTCGTATAATCCTTGTCTTCCGCATGTAGAACACCCGATTGAAGCTCCAACGCAGCTTGCAACACAGGCGGACAATAGATCGAATTCGCTGCCGTGCGTGAAGACGTCAAAGCCGCCTTTGCTTTCGACAGGTTCCCGATCCCTCTGTACACTCTACTCTCCAATAGATGAACCTCGGTTAGGATCATCTTATCGTCCAACCGCTTCAGCTCGGCCAATAGATTGTCGATGAGGGATAATGCAGGTTTGTATTGGTGAGATTCTAGTTGGAGGGAGACGAGACGGGTTTCGAGGGAGTGTTTGAGGAAGATACGTTTTTCACGTTTGGCCCAGGCGATGTTGTCGGTGAGGGTGTCGATTTGGACTTGTTGGCTGTTTGGGATGGTGTTGAAGAAGTCGAGGAGGGTGCGGACTGCGTAAGGTTGGTGGAATGGTTAACAAGCGCGAAAAAAGTGTACGTACTGAGTTTGGCGGTCTTGGCTTTTGCGGTGGATGAGGTGAATGATCTTGAAAGTGTGATGACCTGTGCTAGGCCTTCTGCGTTCCTGTTCGATATGAGGAAATGGGTTGTGAATCAATACGGAGACAAACTTTTGATCCCGGTATAGTTCTCCTAGTTTGACAAGAGCTGTTTCTTGATCTCTGAGACCTTGAGACTGTTCAGCATCTCTTGACGCATCCTCAGATGTGAAAGCGACTATAAAAAGAGCTTGAATTAGCTGATTCGCGAGGCGTATAGAGACTAACCAGTGTCGTTAAGAATCTGCTTGTACAAGGTTTCTGACTTTTTCCAGTCTGTTGATTTGAGAGATTCTGCCTGTGCAAGCAATTGCCGCGTCGCCATCTTGTCGTCGTCACCGTCGTTCGTGGCTCTGGTCCAGGACACGCGTCGACCTAATCGTGGGAAACTCTGCGATGACGCGTCTGGTTTTGAAATGGCAGAGTTACAAGCTCAAGCAAAATGGCAGACGACATCGTCCTCCCAATTCCAAATCTCAACTTGCCACAGCAACTCTTTATACTCTCAAAATCATCACTTTCGACGCTACATGATGATGCTCGGATCACCTTGTTGCAAGGTATCAAAGCAGACCGTGCGTACAGTCGTCTTATGGTATGAATTCATACTAATATGTAAAGAGTAGAGATGGCTCCGTACTATAAGATGATTATATCTGCTTCATCTGGTCTGGTATTGGATCAAAGTCTGTTGGAAGAGATGGAAAACGAAAACGAAGAAGAGTTGAAGCGACTCGACGAACGATTGGAGGAAGCCGAGAAGACCGAGGGAGAGTCTGAAATATCAGACGCCCTAAGGGCAAAAGCTAACTATCTTACAAGAATTGGGGACAAGGTACCGTCTTTTGGTTATGTCAAACGCTCGTATGAGCTGACTGCGTGGGTAGGACCGAGCGATCGCCGCACAGAAGCTGGCACTCGAGAAAACTCCAGGATTGGGCTCCAGGATTGATATCGTTCTCACTCTGATTAGGATTGGGTTTTTCTTTGGTGACCATGACGTGATTACGTCCAACCTCAAGAAAGCGGAAGCCTTGATAGAAGAAGGTGGTGACTGGGATAGGCGGAACCGTCTAAAGGTCTACAACGGCTTGCATCTACTCTCAATACGGCAATTCAAACGCGGAGGAGAGCTATTCTCTGATGCATTATCAACTTTCACGGCTTCAGAGTTGTTGTCTTACAATGACTTTGTCGCATTGACCGTGATCTCCAATACTCTTACGCTGAACAGGGTGGATCTCAAGAAGAAAATTATCAACGCTCCGGAGGTGATACAGGTTTTACCAGAACTTCCCGTATTAGGGGATTTGGTGAAAAACTTGTATGAGTGCCATTATAACAAGTTTTTCATTGCACTGGGTAAGTTTACGTATTTTACGGATTCTTTTTATTCATTTACATTTCGCAGCGTCTCTGGAGCAAACTTACCTCCTCCCTTCACGAATACTAAATCCTCATACACGATTCTATGTCCGGGAAATGCGTATTCTAGCTTATAGTCAACTTCTTGAATCATATCGAAGTTTAACGCTGGAAAGCCTCAGCGGCGCGTTTGGTGTTAGCGTCGAGTTTATAGACAAGTATGTCTTTTTCATTTTACCCCTCCCTTATCAATTCCTCACATCTTACCAACAGTGAACTGTCGCGCTTCATAGCAAATGGCCGTCTACATTGCACGATTGACAAAGTCCAGGGCATCGTGGAAACGACACGTCCTTCAGTCAAAAACGCTCAGTACGAAACTGTGATCAGAAAGGGAGACATTTTACTCAACCAGGTACAACGGTTGAGCAAAGTGCTATACTAGATACCCTCATCATATATTACAGTAATTAGAAATGTATTTTTTTTCAGCGATAAACGTGGCTTCCCACGATTCGCCAGCTCAGCAGTATGCCAGCCCAACTCACCATACCCAACCCATGTATCTCCCTACCTTTTTATTATCTCTAATTTCACCTCTCTTAATACATCTCCGTAATTTTCTTTTATATGTCATCGCTTCTGGGCCTATACCCGCTCATATCGCCTTCGTCATGGACGGCAACAGGCGGTACGCCCGATCACAACACAAAGCAGTCCAAGAAGGCCACAACCAGGGCTACGAGACCCTCCGATACGTAAGTACCCCTTCCTCACCCGTCCCAACCTTCAAAAGTAAAAAAAAACTAAAGGCAGGCGTGGTTATTAATTTTATGACGATCAGATCTTGGAAATGTGCCTGCGTCTTGGCGTAAAATGCGTTTCGGTCTACGCGTTTTCAATTGAAAATTTCAAAAGGAGCAAAGAAGAAGTTGATGCGCTTATGAATCTGGCTGAGGAGAAGTTGGAAGAGCTGTGTAGACATGGGTAGGTTCCGCTGTTCTCAGGGTGCTAG
This sequence comes from Amanita rubescens, assembly GCA_015039365.1. Lineage (NCBI taxonomy): Eukaryota > Fungi > Basidiomycota > Agaricomycetes > Agaricales > Amanitaceae > Amanita > Amanita rubescens. The sequence goes on along the minus strand of WION01000240.1, from coordinate 30,318 downwards.
GAGATTTGAATTTTTTTTATTAATAATGGAATGCAAGGGACTTGTTGGAAGAATATGGCGTTCGACTCAACGTCATTGGTAAAACTGAATTGTTACCCGAATCTGTCCAACGTACCGCCCAAAAAGCAGAGAGTATAACGAAGCACAACAACCGCGCGATTCTCAACATTCTTATGCCCTACACGGCGCGCGATGAGATTGCAACTGCTGCCCAATCCGCCGTGCACGAGGCTCTGCTATCTTCTTCCTCACCGGATGATCCACCGTAAGCAGAAATTCCCTTCCCATCGTTTTTTTTACTCAACCCGACTTACCCCACAGAATCATAACGGAACATGACATTACGTCCCACCTAATGATCACACGCGCAGGCAGCCCTCCACTCGACATCCTAGTACGCACCAGCGGTGTTAAGCGACTAAGCGATTTTATGCTCTGGCAGGCAAGTCCAAGTCCGATTAATTCAATTCTTTTTTTTATTATTACCCCCCTCCCGCTGCCCACCCGCCTTGGCGAATCATATACAGAAGCATTTCGGGGCATTCCCTTTGTTCCCCCGTGCTCCATTACATATCTCTATTCTCAACCTCACATGACCTCGCCGATTGATCTCTCATCACTAACGGCCCACGCAACGAGGACGTACACGTTTGATCGTTTGCGTCGTGTTCTAACATATATTTAGTTACTTTTTTTTTTCTCTTTTTTGCCCCTTCCGGATTTCACCTAAAAATTTGGCTCATACCTTTTTTTTTAACAGTGCTGCGAAAATACACAAATCCATTTTAGTAATGCGTATTGGCCAGAATATGGATTTTGGGATTTTGTACCCGTCATATTGGCTTATCAAAGGAAGGTGTGGAGCCGAAAAGTGTAGTAGGCCGGGCCGGGAAAGAATTGTCTGCAGAGAAGCAAGTGACTGCTACCGTACTCGTGATTCAATTCATCGCTGCGCTTTCCCGTATCCATGCACTTTGGTATGCAATGTAAAAAAACGCGTTGGACTAGAGAGATCTTTACCCTCAATGATGCGGAACCGATTTGGATGAGAACTGGACGCGAGCAATATTGACAGGATCTGCTCGCCGTTGCATATGGCGGCCATAAAATGTAAAAGCTCAAAACGCTCAACAATTGACAGAATCTGTTCATTAAGTAGACACGGCCCATCAAACGATCATCCATCCTGTCAGGCCCGCTCGATCGCGCAATAGAGACTTGGCACTCGTGACTCAAGTTCGCGCGTTCACATTTCTATAATGACCATAGTGAATTCTTAGCGTATTTTTTAGCATAATTCCCAAGACGAACGGTACTGCTCTGGTACCCGAATCGTGTGACGCCAACCTTTGTTCGGGTCTTGGCAAAAGATTCAACTGAATTCCGATACGGAACTCGATTCCTCGTCCGTTCCTTGGTAACTGGTAACTGGTAACAACAATCTTTGAAATCGTGAAATGGAGTTTTTTCACGTGTCAAGGATGAGCAGAATCAGCAGATGTCACTACTTTCGCCGCTATTCCGCGCGATACCCCGTTTTGTCCTAGTCCCAGGAGCCTCCCGAGCTATTAGATCACTCGTGTCAAACGCCACCAAGTTATTCTCGGAATCGTCTGTTGACTTGGATTTTCGGGGTGGGTGGAAACGGCGATGGAGGTGTGCCTACTTTCTCAATGGAGAAGCTGCAATTGCAATAGTGGGGTGACATGTGACACCTTATCTTCTTGTCACGCTAACCTATTTTGTGCTTTCTGCACTTCCCGCGATCTTCTTCCGTCCTTTTCCAGTAATTCCGCTAGTTTGGAGGCGTAGCCAAAGTCTCGCCCACACACGTACATGTTCGAAGAACAGTATGGCGCGGGTTTCTCCGGAAATTAAGAAGAAGAAAAAGCATAATCATGGAGTGACGTACGTTCGGATATCCATTTTGGGATTGAACTTCGACTGGTGGATATAAGCAAGGGGAGCGTTATCGTGGGTGGAAGATTTGTAGGTGCATGTAGAGCTGATTGTCGCCAGTGTTCCCCATTAGTCAGGTTTTCATATTTGTATGTAGAGTCGGTCTCCGTGTCAAGTTAGGCAAGACATATAACTTAATAAAACGTAACTGTAGATCCATGGGAGCACGCCCATAATATTCGGGCATCGTACCCGCGATCCTTAGTAAGAGAGGGTGAGGACGAGCGGCCCCCCTCGGCCTATGGGCTCGCTCGGATAATCTGTTCCTTGGAGTATCATACTCACGGACACACGTATCATTACGTTCAGCACGTCAAGACGCCATTTTTTCGGCATTCAGAATATCGCTGTAGAATCAAGTGCCAGCTTATATGGGGTTTTCTCGTCCTAGGTTTCAAACTTTGTGGTATTTCTTCATAGGGAAGTAGTTAACCAGCGTCCTGGCGCGGGTGATCGGCACCTGACAAGACGTGAGCTGTTTTATATCATCATTATTGGGCTGACGGCATGGTTGATAACTGTCATGAACCAGGGGGACAAGGATACTGCGCGAGGGCGAGGGCCATCGCTCTGACCTCTTGACGACTAAGGCAAAAAAAAACACCTGCTTCATTGTGTATCAGCCTAGCCAGCCCCGTCTCGCGCCGAAAGCGTTGCAATATGCTCTAATGTGGTTATTATCCAGGCACCGTGGATTTAAATAAGCCACGAAACCAGTAGTATTGCGGCCCCCAGAGAGGAGGGGTTATTAGTACTACTTTGAAAAAAAGCTTTCTTAATACCTGCTCAACCCGGTCAACGCTGCCGCGGAACTTGAGAGGCTTGTGGATACTTTGCGGAGAAAGAATGACAACGGCACTGGCGTCAGCTCCCTTTGGGGTTGTCAACGTTCACGGCATTCTGGGGCTTCTGGGTGGCGCGATCTCCCGAAAATTCAGGCGCGACAGGGCATGTAAGGAGAGAGCAAATTTTACAAGATACGATCGGAATGAATTTCTGGCATCGTCTGATGGACATGTAGAGTGCCAGTATCTAACTGGACGCCGAAAAATCGTGTTCGATTAGTCTATAAAGTCCCAGAGGTCCCAATGAGGACGTCGCTTCTCCTTGAATCCTTTGCATTTCCTTTGCTACTTTTGTCTGCCTTTCTTCATTTTTGTTCGCGAATTTATGTCTCGACAAGAGAGGAAATGTCAGCGCTGGCTCAGATGGTCACGGGTACCAGGATTGATCGATGATCTGTTGGCTCAAAGTCAAGGCTACGCGCGCCACCTAAAATAAGAAACATTTAGTTTTCAATGCATGCCAGAGGGTCGGACACCCCCGTAAGTGTAACTGAATTGAATGTCAAACCCGCCACATTCATAATTCGATTCCTCCTTTCATTTCGCTCCGGATCTTCATTCGAAAGTAGAACCCTGCGAATCTTAGGCTTTTCATGGGCGTTGGCGCATGGTGCTTGCGTCGCATTTCAACGGCGGTGGGGGTCATGGATAGGCGGACTCGTCCGGAAAACACCGAAGCTATCCTAATCAGGACAGTAGCACAATCACTGGCATAATGATAACACTTCGAATCTGTTGTTCGGACGATCATACATATAGGTATAAGGCTATAATCGTATCTCTCTCATGCTCTTAAAATAAACAGCACGGGATCGTCTCTCTTCACTAGAGGACTACTTATCAGAATCTTGGAGTTGGGCATTATACAGCCTCGCATATTCGCCATTTGCCCGCAGGAGCTGAGCGTGGGTGCCGCGCTCCACGACCTTGCCATCCGCCATACACCTAAATGAGCATGAGCCGAATGACGCGTGCTAGAGGTATGTAACAACGAACAGGATCAAATCCGCATGATCCGCCAACTGCCTGAAGCGATGGGTCACAAAAATAACCGTGCGACCTTTGCGCATTCGCATGAAGGTGTTGAACAGGTTGCGTTCAGCAATGGGATCTAAGGCTGAGCTTGGCTCATCCACTACAATTAGCTTGATATCATCGTCGTCCACTGCTCGTGTTATTAACCGAGTACTGTGCGAACAGTTAGGCGATAAACTTCAGCGACACATAATTGACAACAAACGCTAGCAGACGCTGTCGTTCTCCTCCTGAGATCTTGACAGGCTTCACCCCGGTGGCACATTTGTCGAGTTCATCGTATGCAGCTCGTTCGACCTTTGCATTGCCGACGCATTCCGTGCTTTGCCGGACAACGCAGACAGGATCGAGTACCGTGTTGAGACCCACATTACGCATGATGTCCCAGGATCCTCCCAATCTCGAGGCATATTCCACGAGCTTCTCTTTCGATTGTTGCGAGTTGAGTTTCGACGCTCGTTCTGTCAAGCTCATAACCATGTTCTCCTGCAGGGATAGAGGAAACATCCGTTCACCCTGTGAAAGGATAGCCATGGCGTTCCGAACTTGACAGATGTCATACTCTGTGATCAACTTGTCGTCGATATAGACGTCACCAGACGAGGGCTGCATTATCATAGGAAGAAGTTTAAGAAGCGAACTCTTCCCGCTCCCGTTTTGGCCAACTATGATGATGAGTTGCCCAGGTTCGATGTCTACAGAAACGCCTAGTACAGCGTTGATGTTCTTTCTCTCATTTCCCCCTTCATAAGTGACGGATACATTCCTATTCTTGGCTAAGTAATGATGACATAAAAATTCATTATCTTAGACGCACTTCAAGGATATCTTCATCCCCGCAGCATCAGAGGTTGAGGTTGGATATGCAGCGGGGATTCGTTCGTTCTCTACTACTTCCATCGTTTCATAGAGAGTCTTCGATTTCTTCATTATTTCTACGAAACTCGAGCCGGTGGAACCCGCGCGCATACGGTAGAAGTCGGCCTTTAGCATACCAGTAGCATACTGTATTAACGCCAGGGAAAGAAGAGCAGAGGTTGGGAAAGACCACAATGAGATAGATGCAAAGATAACCTATAAGAATCATGAGTTCAGTGCCTATATGGAGATTGTTAGACTTACCATTGGACTTTCAAGGATCACGCTTTGCCCGAGCTCCCAGTACCAGGGAATTGGCTCTACATAACACGCAAGACGCCACGTATCGATATCCTGCGGCCCAAGCCGGTTCGACGTTGCCGTAAACTCTGCATGATACCATCAGACAATCGAGCTAGATGGGCGACAATGAATCGTACCTTCTGCTAGACGATCGGCAAGACCGTCTTTGCATATAGACTCGCGGTAACGTGTCTCGAAAATCATAGAATAAAGAGCGTGCAGCTTATGGTATGCGGGATGAGTTGTCCAAAACGTGTAACCTTAAACGATCACGTTTGGCGTGGAGTTCGTCGGACATGAAAATCCTTACCTGCGCCACCAATCCAATTCGTGGGCGAGTTCATACTAAATATGATCATACAGAAGCCCACTGTCACAAATACTTTCCCAGCTTGATCCTTTGTTTGATGTATAATCCAAACGACCACGAGAAGCTCGAGAAGGACTCGAAGAAAATCGCCCAAGCGCGTAAAAAAGTTCCGTAAAATATCCATTTCAGGTACGGAACCAAAATGACAAGAATCTGTTTGGAAGGCACTACCATAAAGTGACGCTTGATATACATGAATGATAGTGAAAACGAAGAGGCGACAAACCTACTTCCAGCGTATTGCATATCTAACCGTAAGCTTGCTGTAAAGTAGAGTAAGTGCTGAAAACGACTCTGTATTAGTTAATCTCGCACCTCTTGCTAACCGAGGCAGGAGTCGCGCCCTTAAATGGCCGGCCAAGCAATTCGTTAAAGCACTACTGAGATAGCGTTAGGGGCCTGATAATGGTGGCAACCGATTACTTACTGCTTTCTGTGCGCAAACGCGGTCAAACAAACGCTCAGGAACCAGCATGTCACCCAGAACTTGTATGGATTGTGGCGCCCAGAGAGCGCCTCCGCAGGTGTTACACCATCGAGCTATATCATATCGTCTGCGTGCGCCGGCGCCAACGAACCTATCAGACTCACGATTCGCAGAGTACGAAATGCGCAATAAAGGGACATAGCGGGGCTGGCGCATAGCCAAACTTGACATAATATGAACAAGATGGCGTTCAGGCGGCTGCTATGATAAACTTCCAAGATGAGTTTGAACATGTACCAGGTCAGTGTGAGCGTATCGGAAATGGTGCCAATGGATAGTTGAGGTAGAACGGATAAGCGTAACTTGGGAACATATGCGATGTCGAAAATTCCCCAGGTCAGGCGTACGACACCAGGGAACGTCTTGATGCACTTGTCGCGGGACATATCGAGCATGAATTTGTAGATAGTTAGCAGTGGGGCGTCGCCCTTTATACCAGGCTGCTAGTTGACTCGCAATTGCTATGTGAAATCGCACTTCACAAGAGACGGAACAATGGGTGTTCAGTGCCTTGCTACTTCCCGCTGTTGGTTTAACCCCTTGACCACAAGGCGCAACATTAGGGACCTGTGGGCGCGCGGAGTAACAAGATGGTCTCATGAGCAATTGTATTGCATTGTTGTAATCGGGACCCACACAACGATGACCTCGATTTAATTTCACCGCAAAACAACAAACTGTGGTGGTTCGACACAGGAAAACTGTTAGATAGCACGTGTTAATAACTTTTGATAGGCTTAGTACAGATTTTACGGCACATAGCAACGCACTCCAGACTGGATTTAACAGCAGTTGTTAAGTCACCGTTATCATGCATTTGTTCTTGTGGCGGTCGGATCAGAGATTGAAATTCACACTCCTTATTATGTGTGCGTCATTTCTTGACGTTCCCTCACGACTTTGGAACTGATAGGGCAGGAAAGCTGTATCGGCTGGCTAATGACTTAAAAGAAATGAGTGGTAGAATAAAATATAGTCCTGAATTGCCCACATACCGCATTCAATGAGAATCGTTCATACAAGCTTTGACCCACAAATGTAACGAGCAGCAGAATACACGCCTTTAATAACACGAGAGAAACACCTTTTCATTGTTAATCATCATTTAACCAGCCGTCCATCATATTCCAAATCGCATATTGTTCTGTCGTCCATTCCTTTCGCTGAGTCGATGTGCACGAGGCGCATAGGCCTTGTCCCTGCCAGTCGATATTTTTCATCCGCTCCAGGGTTTCAAGGGGTCTTATTAACCAATCATTTACAATCGCAGGTTCAGCGATGAGCGACGACCACGTGTCCGCAAACACGTCAGTGCAGGCGATATGGGGCGTGGTGGCCGGCGTGAAAACGACCGGGGTGAAGTGGTCGATTAACTTATTCAGGAGGTCGGCGCAACATTTTGCATCCGTGCCGGAAACGATTTGTTGGGTCCTGATGATGGTAATTTCAGACTCAGCATCAGGCTTGATGGTGATGGGTCCTGCCGGTTCGCTTGTTCCGTGGAAGTTGTAATCATCGCTTATGACGATGCTATACAGCAAGGCTTTCCGGACCTTCAAACGCAGGAGCAAGCGTAAGATGATGTCACATGGTATGAATGGATGGCGCTCACTTTTAGTAGCTTGTACTCATTGGCGAGTGTAAGTGCCTGAAGGGTATTGGAAGGTTGGTAGTCGAGCACCAGCTCCCGGGGGAACTTGGCAACAAATGCTTCTTTAGCCACAGAATGAACGGCCGGAAAATCAAGTAACCGAGGGCTTGTGATGCGTAGAATGGATGCAAAACGATCCATGGATGTATCCGGAGAGATTGGACTTAACAGCATTAGGCGTCAAGGCAGGGCGCATTCAGTACGTGTATTCAATTCACTCACATGTCATGGTATAGATGCTGAAGTAAGATTACGAGGTCAGATGCCGCTATCTCGGCGCTAAGGTCCACTGAAACCGAGCAGGTGAACAAGGCTAGCCGTCTCGGGGAAGAGATTGAAATCACCAGCATCGCTCGGGGCGGCTCCCGCCGTTCCTAAAGTGGCAAAGAATGGGGAGAGACGAGATAGGAGGCTGTGATGAACCCTGAACAATTGTTCCTGTACACGCAATACGATGGAACCATCATCGAACCAATATGCAGAATGGATGTTGGTGCTCTGAAACCTTCCGTGGGTCATGACGATGGTATTACTTTAAACCTGGTAGAAGTTGCTATTCTCGCTGTCCCAGATTTGCCTCGATGAAGATATCAGGGTTCCCGGTAAGTGGTAGGGCTGCCACAATACATTACGTAATAACTTGCGACTCGCACCGACGCGCCGAGCGGCTAGTAGTATGATCCCAACAAGGACGTTACATTCCCCCTTTTACTTGTTGCCTATGCATATCATGCTAGAAACAAGTATACCACATGATCCGACTCCTCCATTACTAGGCACCTTTTATGTATAAAGCCACCGTGTCGTCGACTGCCACAAAAAATGCGTATGCTGTGGTACATAGTTGCCGATGCATATCTGTCCGACACTTACATAAAGAGTAAGGCATTAGACCATGTAAAATGCTTGCTTCATCAACTATGGGGATAAATTACTATAAAGAACATGGTCCATATAAAGGATCATGAAGGCTTCCGAGTCTGCGTCTTTGTGGTGATGGCAATATCTCCATGTTTGTCAAAAATATGGCGTTCCATCGTTGCTCTGGAGGAGAAGAATCGATGACAGGGTTGGCAGTTCCATTCGCTTTCAAGTCCATGACGTCCGACCTCGTGCCTGAGCCGATCGTGTTTCCGCGAGAAACGCTCAGGGCAGCCGGGGAAGTTACAACAGAAGGGTTTTCTATCCCTTCGTCGGTGTGTATGCATGTGTACTTTACGCGTATAATCGCGTTTGAACCACCGGTCACAGCCAGGCTCTAAGCAACGATATGGCCTCGGGCCGATGGTGGGCGATGATGTGGGCGATGTGGCGCTATGAGACTCTTCGTCCGAGGACGGGCTGGATAACGAATCTACGGGTAAATTGACTGGCATGTGGAGCAGCCTAGGTTGGGATCTTGAATGAGAACCGAGGAATTGTGGACAACTAGGGTCTGTGGGGTTCCCGTCGCACAAAGAATTCGAGCCCGATAAGAACGACGTGTATGGTGTGGATGGAGGAATCCCTATCAGGTGTTATTATCATTAATCAGAGCTTGATTCCTGGCGCAACAAGGCTTACCATTATAGTCACATGAGACTTGTTTATCAAAGTGGGCGTTGATGTGTGGCACTGTGTGGACCACATCGTCGACAGAACCCAAAAATCCTGATGCTGTGAAATTCATTAGCAAGCGCCTACGAAGCTTCAGAGATAGATTACTACGCACATGCGTCCACCTTGAGCCACTCGTCACCCACAAAGCCCACAGAAGGGTTTGTGCAACCGAAAGCGTCAGGTAGTTGCGTTGGACCATCTTGTTCTTGTAGATCGTACCACACTGGTTCGGCCATAGCTTTCGGGTAGATGCCGACTGGCGGACCAATGGAAACATTGATATCATTCTCGAGCTCCAACGGTGTGTCGGCCACAGACGACGTCTCAATACTATGCTGTGACGGTGATTCCGGGTGCTCGCCTGCAATATAATCGTTAGCGTAGCAAAATTCACTATCGCAACTTTGCTCACCTTCACTCACATCAGATGTTGACTCTTGTAGTTGGGAGCCACCATCATAGTGAGCCCACACTCTGAGACAAAGACCCGAACCCTCTCTACTTCCCCGAAGATGAAGTTTGTAACCGCTGAGGGATGTGGGAGTGGAGATGTTCGGAGCATCTAGATTTGACAACATCTCAAACGTGAGGAGGTCATCGGGAAACGATAGCTTGAAGATGACTTGAAGGCGGGTTAACTCTTCTACTGGAAGTGTAAGAGCCATTGGATCGAGGAGTTGGAGGGGCGAGATCTGGAGTCGCGCCGCTTGGGTACTTGTAGAAATAGGTGCGCTTCATTTTACGGTTGTTCTTCCTCTGTTCATCTCTCCGGTTGCAACGCCGGCGGTTCAAATCCATTGTTTTGGTATGAATTGACTGCATTTGGCTCGGCAAGGTGATGGATCCCAATCATTCAAGCAATTCTTGGGATAGCATAAGAAACGATCCGAAAACGACTATTTGCTAAGTTTCCGTCAGGGACGCGTCGCGCTACGGATATTAAATGGACAAGTAACATGAAAATTGATGGCACTACCGCATTTGTCTGGTAAGCGATTCTAGTGGGGAGCTTCAGGCAACTTTCCTTTTCGAATCAACTGGCGCAGGGGCGATTGTAATGTAACCGATTCGACGCCAGCATAACGTCGGTTGAGCGTCTGATGCTAATCTTATTCGGCGGTGGCGTTACTCTATTCAAGTTTCTCTCAAAGAGTGCTCGGGACTATGAGCTGTTCCGGGGCCGACAGAATGGGGACACGGCATTTGCCCTTCGATCGCCGGTGAGGCATAGATCTGATTCGCCGATACTTTGTCACAGGATTTTCTGGAAAGTTGACATCAGCGTTAGTACGAAATGTTTGTCAGGTTTGTGGGGAAATGGGTGTGAAATCATGTGCAAAAAATGGTATTGTCGGGGGACAGGACCGACGGTCCATGAGCCAGAGCTTCAAGTTTTTTTTTCTGCATGCCACGCCCATGGCGCGCTTACAGGAGTTATTGATGCTCCCGATGAGATGACAGATAATGAAGTCGGCAAACTCTGTTGGTGCGCGGGTTGATGCAGTAAGAGCTTACTTTTGGCAGTCGGCGCGAAGTCGGCAATACAATCATCAAAGTCGCAATACAACCATCACAGCATGGCTGGAACGACAAATAAAGGGCCGTCAACAGTCAGAACACGAGTGCTATCTTGGGGGGGTCTTACCACGATTGTCAAGAGGACATCCCCAGCCAGGCATGACGCGTGAATTGCAGCCGACAAACTTGGAGACCGGTCAGGGAGCGCGTAGCGCGTGTGTTATGTCATAGACATAGAGAGATGATTCCCAACGAAAACCAGTTTCGCCATTGTGTGCCAAACTGAGCCAAATTTAGCCAAATTTAGCCACGGGGCGTATCTCGGCGTTCGCCAGCCAAAAAAAAGTTGGCTTTTGTCAATTATTTCTGCCAGATTACGCCAATTCAATCCATTTGGCCTACCCACGACATATTAAGCATATCCGCCACTCTCCTCCCCATTCCGCCACTTTCTTCCCATTTCCGCCATTCCATTCCATTCCACGCCCCCCCCTCCCATCACTGCCATTTTCTTCCCATCGCCGCCAATTTCCTCCAATCACCGCCACTCTATTCCTCCTCCTCCTCCTCCTCCTCTCCAGCTCCTTATACTGCTCCTGCTTCCCCTCCTCCTCCACCCGATTTTCGTGCATTCTAAAATAAACAATAAGTCCATGTAAGAGTAGATAGAATGAAAAAAGGACATACAATTACTTCCGTGCTTCGCTCTTCCCATATCTAGCATAAAATGTGAGCTGAGAATATATGAAAAGTCAAAAGGGCGAGCAAACCTTTCGCTCAGACTTGTTGAGGCCCTTCCAGTACACTTCCCATTCATTGACAGTCGCTCCCTTGCGAGATTTCAAAAACTCGTTCTTGCATAGACCCCTGCCGAGCGCGGAAGTTAGTATATGTATGTTTCGAAGCGTTGAACTCACTGCGCCGTGGTTGCGTTGGGGTTCGCCCGCGCCCGCCGACCGCTCGTCTGACCTCCTCCTTCTGCTGGCGTCGCTTTAGCTCTTCCCCTACTCCCCTTCTTCACTACCTCCATCGTCCTGGTATCTTCTGGAATGGCAACGTCGAAATCCGAGGCGCTCTTCTTCTGAGAATCGTTGAACGATTTGGATGGCGCTTTTTCCGTGGTGGCATCTCCGTTCGAGGATGTTTCCATTGCCGGAGAGCTGGGCGCGTTGAGCGTAATCGAAGAGGGCCCGGTTGCAGGCCCCAGGGTGGTGGTTGAAGTCGTAGCTGTACTAGAAGGGGGGGTGCCAGCAAAGTCCGGAGTGGTCGTTGAAGCCGCAGTCGTGGGACCCGGGGTGGTGCCAGTGGTTGATGGCGTAGCCGTACTGGAAGGGGTGGCGCCAGCAGAGTCCGGAGCGGTCATTGAAGGCACAGTTGCAGGGCTCGGAGCATTTGAAGATCCTGCTGTGGGTGAGTTGGCGAGCACCGGATCCTCAGGAATGGTCGAGGAAGGTGCTGCCGTGGCTGAGGAAGGTGGAGAGGGCTTGGGTGGGGTTACATTACTACTCTTGAAACGAGCTACTGGTTTAATCTTCACAGTACCGCTAGAGGAAAAAAATTTTCAGCAAAGCCATCGAGAAACATTGAAACGCACAAAGGGTCTTTAACAGCTATAGCCTTCGTCGTCTTCGCCTTCTTCGCGGCAAAAGCTGACTCATCCAAATTCTCTTCGTCAAGGCGACGCTTCGACGAGGATGCTGCGACGCTTCCGGTGGCTCGGCCACGGTGGTCTTCACGAGTGCCGCTGTCACTTTCACCTTCGTCGTCTGACCCCGTCTTTCCTTTCTTTGAGCGATTGCGTGACCAGTTGCGGATGCAGTTCTTTGCAAATTCACGTGCCTTCCAGTTATTTTCACATAAACATAAGTAGTCGGGAAATTGTAAGCGTAGTTCAAGATAAACCATGTCGTGGAATTCAGTAGACATCTGGAGCCATTTCTTTGCCATATCAGGCATATGTTCTTTGATTGCCGAAAATACGCGCTTCAAAGAGTTCCTCATTAAGTTGATTTCATTTTTTCCAATGCGTTCGCCATCCTCGTTTTCTAGAAAATAAAGCTTCTTGGATAGTTCTCCGCGAGCAGTGGGACCACCGGCTTTCCCGTCATCTCGAAACCATTTGTTGAATGATTCTTGATCCCAAAATTCGACTTGGTCGAATTCATCACGATCTAATTCCTCGTAATGATAGTCAGCTTCTCAGGGGAAAGTGACCGTCCGAGTGACGGTCCCATTCGGAGTTTGAATTTTTAGTCGGAGTTTGATTATAATGATAACATCTGTTGTAATACTATAGCAACAACCAACAACCACCACCTTTTTGTGATCTGTCAAGCAATAGTGGTGTGAATACTGCTTGTCTACCATCACCACAAGTGCTGTTTTAATGCACTTAACATGCACCTGCCTACACAACAATGATTGCTGGGTGCTCCCACCACTAAAGTACTACCTACTCCCCACTGTCTACCACTATAGAGTCACCATTGGTGCTACCACCACAGCCACTCACTGAGTACTAACAGGTACAACCTTTTGTTGCCCTCATCATCTCCATCACTGTGTTTGGATTTGGTTCTATTCCCATGGAGTAGCACAAGTAGTAATTACTACTAATTAGTCTATCTGAACAGTGCAAGTCAGTTTGAGGCTAGTAGTACAGGTACCACATTGAGCTACTGTATGGTTACTACTATTTTTGACCGATACACTAGTAATTACTGGTACCATTACTGTCTCTACCAGAACTTGTGCAGCAACTATGACCACAATGGTCCACTACAACTGCCACCCCCTTGCCACCACTACTGACTCAAAAGGGCTATCATTGTCTACTCATTGGGGGTGTACCCCTGCAGTTCCCTAGTGTCCTGTCGTCCACCAGGGTACATCGGGGGTGTACCCCTGCAGTTCCCTAGTGTCCTGTCGTCCACCAGGGTACATCGGGGGTGTACCCCTGCAGTTCCCTAGTGTCCTGTCGTCCACCAGGGTACATCGGGGGTGTACCCCTGCAGTTCCCTAGTGTCCTGTCGTCCACCAGGGTACATCGGGGGTGTACCCCTGCAGTTCCCTAGTGTCCTGTCGTCCACCAGGGTACATCGGGGGTGTACCCCTGCAGTTCCCTAGTGTCCTGTCGTCCACCAGGGTACATCGGGGGTGTACCCCTGCAGTTCCCTAGTGTCCTGTCGTCCACCAGGGTACATCGGGGGTGTACCCCTGCAGTTCCCTAGTGTCCTGTCGTCCACCAGGGTACATCGGGGGTGTACCCCTGCAGTTCCCTAGTGTCCTGTCGTCCACCAGGGTACATCGGGGGTGTACCCCTGCAGTTCCCTAGTGTCCTGTCGTCCACCAGGGTACATCGGGGGTGTACCCCTGCAGTTCCCTAGTGTCCTGTCGTCCACCAGGGTACATCGGGGGTGTACCCCTGCAGTTCCCTAGTGTCCTGTCGTCCACCAGGGTACATCGGGGGTGTACCCCTGCAGTTCCCTAGTGTCCTGTCGTCCACCAGGGTACATCGGGGGTGTACCCCTGCAGTTCCCTAGTGTCCTGTCGTCCACCAGGGTACATCGGGGGTGTACCCCTGCAGTTCCCTAGTGTCCTGTCGTCCACCAGGGTACATCGGGGGTGTACCCCTGCAGTTCCCTAGTGTCCTGTCGTCCACCAGGGTACATCGGGGGTGTACCCCTGCAGTTCCCTAGTGTCCTGTCGTCCACCAGGGTACATCGGGGGTGTACCCCTGCAGTTCCCTAGTGTCCTGTCGTCCACCAGGGTACATCGGGGGTGTACCCCTGCAGTTCCCTAGTGTCCTGTCGTCCACCAGGGTACATCGGGGGTGTACCCCTGCAGTTCCCTAGTGTCCTGTCGTCCACCAGGGTACATCGGGGGTGTACCCCTGCAGTTCCCTAGTGTCCTGTCGTCCACCAGGGTACATCGGGGGTGTACCCCTGCAGTTCCCTAGTGTCCTGTCGTCCACCAGGGTACATCGGGGGTGTACCCCTGCAGTTCCCTAGTGTCCTGTCGTCCACCAGGGTACATCGGGGGTGTACCCCTGCAGTTCCCTAGTGTCCTGTCGTCCACCAGGGTACATCGGGGGTGTACCCCTGCAGTTCCCTAGTGTCCTGTCGTCCACCAGGGTACATCGGGGGTGTACCCCTGCAGTTCCCTAGTGTCCTGTCGTCCACCAGGGTACATCGGGGGTGTACCCCTGCAGTTCCCTAGTGTCCTGTCGTCCACCAGGGTACATCGGGGGTGTACCCCTGCAGTTCCCTAGTGTCCTGTCGTCCACCAGGGTACATCGGGGGTGTACCCCTGCAGTTCCCTAGTGTCCTGTCGTCCACCAGGGTACATCGGGGGTGTACCCCTGCAGTTCCCTAGTGTCCTGTCGTCCACCAGGGTACATCGGGGGTGTACCCCTGCAGTTCCCTAGTGTCCTGTCGTCCACCAGGGTACATCGGGGGTGTACCCCTGCAGTTCCCTAGTGTCCTGTCGTCCACCAGGGTACATCGGGGGTGTACCCCTGCAGTTCCCTAGTGTCCTGTCGTCCACCAGGGTACATCGGGGGTGTACCCCTGCAGTTCCCTAGTGTCCTGTCGTCCACCAGGGTACATCGGGGGTGTACCCCTGCAGTTCCCTAGTGTCCTGTCGTCCACCAGGGTACATCGGGGGTGTACCCCTGCAGTTCCCTAGTGTCCTGTCGTCCACCAGGGTACATCGGGGGTGTACCCCTGCAGTTCCCTAGTGTCCTGTCGTCCACCAGGGTACATCGGGGGTGTACCCCTGCAGTTCCCTAGTGTCCTGTCGTCCACCAGGGTACATCGGGGGTGTACCCCTGCAGTTCCCTAGTGTCCTGTCGTCCACCAGGGTACATCGGGGGTGTACCCCTGCAGTTCCCTAGTGTCCTGTCGTCCACCAGGGTACATCGGGGGTGTACCCCTGCAGTTCCCTAGTGTCCTGTCGTCCACCAGGGTACATCGGGGGTGTACCCCTGCAGTTCCCTAGTGTCCTGTCGTCCACCAGGGTACATCGGGGGTGTACCCCTGCAGTTCCCTAGTGTCCTGTCGTCCACCAGGGTACATCGGGGGTGTACCCCTGCAGTTCCCTAGTGTCCTGTCGTCCACCAGGGTACATCGGGGGTGTACCCCTGCAGTTCCCTAGTGTCCTGTCGTCCACCAGGGTACATCGGGGGTGTACCCCTGCAGTTCCCTAGTGTCCTGTCGTCCACCAGGGTACATCGGGGGTGTACCCCTGCAGTTCCCTAGTGTCCTGTCGTCCACCAGGGTACATCGGGGGTGTACCCCTGCAGTTCCCTAGTGTCCTGTCGTCCACCAGGGTACATCGGGGGTGTACCCCTGCAGTTCCCCTAGTGTCCTGTCGTCCACCAGGGTACATCGGGGGTGTACCCCTGCAGTTCCCTAGTGTCCTGTCGTCCACCAGGGTACATCGGGGGTGTACCCCTGCAGTTCCCTAGTGTCCTGTCGTCCACCAGGGTACATCGGGGTGTACCCCTGCAGTTCCCTAGTGTCCTGTCGTCCACCAGGGTACATCGGGGGTGTACCCCTGCAGTTCCCTAGTGTCCTGTCGTCCACCAGGGTACATCGGGGGTGTACCCCTGCAGTTCCCTAGTGTCCTGTCGTCCACCAGGGTACATCGGGGGTGTACCCCTGCAGTTCCCTAGTGTCCTGTCGTCCACCAGGGTACATCGGGGGTGTACCCCTGCAGTTCCCCTAGTGTCTGTCGTCCACCAGGGTACATCGGGGGTGTACCCTGCAGTTCCCTAGTGTCCTGTCGTCCACCAGGGTACATCGGGGGTGTACCCCTGCAGTTCCCTAGTGTCCTGTCGTCCACCAGGGTACATCGGGGGTGTAACCCCTGCAGTTCCCTAGTGTCCTGTCGTCCACCAGGGTACATCGGGGGTGTACCCCTGCAGTTCCCTAGTGTCCTGTCGTTCCACCAGGGTACATCGGGGGTGTACCCCTGCAGTTCCCTAGTGTCCTGTCGTCCACCAGGGTACATCGGGGGTGTACCCCTGCAGTTCCCTAGTGGTCCTGTCGTCCACCAGGGTACATCGGGGGTGTACCCTGCAGTTCCCTAGTGTCCTGTCGTCCACCAGGGTACATCGGGGGTGTACCCCTGCAGTTCCCTAGTGTCCTGTCGTCCACCAGGGTACAATCGGGGGTGTAACCCCTGCAGTTCCCTAGTGTCCTGTCGTCCACCAGGGTACATCGGGGGTGTACCCCTGCAGTTCCCTAGTGTCCTGTCGTCCACCAGGGTACATCGGGGTGTACCCCTGCAGTTCCCTAGTGTCCTGTCGTCCACCAGGGTACATCGGGGGTGTACCCCTGCAGTTCCCTAGTGTCCTGTCGTCCACCAGGGTACATCGGGGGTGCAATAGTGCCTGTCAGATCATGATGGTCAACAATCAGACAATTAGTGCAACAGTGCCTGTCAGATCAAAATGACTAGACTAATATATTTCAATATTTGACCTTGACTATTGCAGTTTTGTTATCTTGGCAAAAATTACAAATTGAATCATTGAATATTTCATTTTTTTGTGCTCCTGTCAGCTGCTCCTGCCTGGTACAGATCTGCAACTAGTGTTCAATTTGCTTCTACTATTTGCTTCTACTATTCACCCTTTGTCATGTTGGTATGTATTCTTTTTTTTTCTCTTTATATTCTAGGAAGGTGGTAGGTAGCCACAATAATATTTATGCCCCCTGGTGTGGAGTCAAGGCCACAAGCATGCACAGCAAGCCCAAGGCTATGATGGTCCATATTGGACAAAATGCAGATGCCCAACCACTGGCAGCAGTGGTGGTGGCAGTGGTGGTGGCAGTGGTGTCCTGGGGTCCACCAGGGTACATTGGGTGTACCATACTGTGTTTGTAACTTCTGAGTATTGGCAGTAGGTAGTATCAGGTGGTGATGATTAGAGTGCTGGCAGCAGGTGGTAGTAGTAGGTGGTGATGGTAGGCAGTGGTGGTGGTACTACCAGGAGTGATTAGTAGCCTGTTGGCACAATCAGAGCAGTGGGTGGTAGTAAGGCTGGGACTAGTAGTAGGTGATAATAGCCCAAGGGATGGTGGGCAGTGCCAGTGGCTGTGGCAGTAAATCATGCAGTTATGGTAGTGATACTGTATGTTGCAGGTAGTGGTGCAGCAGCAGTGGTGACAAGCAGTGGTGCAGCAGTGGTGGTGACAAGCAGTGGTGCAGCAGTGGTGGTGACACTGTATGTTGCAGGTAGTGGTGCAGCAGTGGTGGTGACAAGCAGTGGTGCAGCAGGGGTACACCCCCGATGTACCCTGAGTGGACGGACAGGACAGTGGCACTAGGGAACTGCAGGGGTACACCCCCGATGTACCCTGGTGGACGACAGGACACTAGGGAACTGCAGGGGTACACCCCCGATGTACCCTGGTGGACGACAGGACACTAGGGAACTGCAGGGGTACACCCCCGATGTACCCTGGTGGACGACAGGACACTAGGGAACTGCAGGGGTACACCCCCGATGTACCCTGGTGGACGACAGGACACTAGGGAACTGCAGGGGTACACCCCCGATGTACCCTGGTGGACGACAGGACACTAGGGAACTGCAGGGGTACACCCCCGATGTACCCTGGTGGACGACAGGACACTAGGGAACTGCAGGGGTACACCCCCGATGTACCCTGGTGGACGACAGGACACTAGGGAACTGCAGGGGTACACCCCCGATGTACCCTGGTGGACGACAGGACACTAGGGAACTGCAGGGGTACACCCCCGATGTACCCTGGTGGACGACAGGACACTAGGGAACTGCAGGGGTACACCCCCGATGTACCCTGGTGGACGACAGGACACTAGGGAACTGCAGGGGTACACCCCCGATGTACCCTGGTGGACGACAGGACACTAGGGAAACTGCAGGGGTACACCCCCGATGTACCCTGGTGGACGACAGGACACTAGGGAACTGCAGGGGTACACCCCCGATGTACCCTGGTGGACGACAGGACACTAGGGAACTGCAGGGGTACACCCCCGATGTACCCTGGTGGACGACAGGACACTAGGGAACTGCAGGGGTACACCCCCGATGTACCCTGGTGGACGACAGGACACTAGGGAACTGCAGGGGTACACCCCCGATGTACCCTGGTGGACGACAGGACACTAGGGAACTGCAGGGGTACACCCCCGATGTACCCTGGTGGACGACAGGACACTAGGGAACTGCAGGGGTACACCCCCGATGTACCCTGGTGGACGACAGGACACTAGGGAACTGCAGGGGTACACCCCCGATGTACCCTGGTGGACGACAGGACACTAGGGAACTGCAGGGGTACACCCCCGATGTACCCTGGTGGACGACAGGACACTAGGGAACTGCAGGGGTACACCCCCGATGTACCCTGGTGGACGACAGGACACTAGGGAACTGCAGGGGTACACCCCCGATGTACCCTGGTGGACGACAGGACACTAGGGAACTGCAGGGGTACACCCCCGATGTACCCTGGTGGACGACAGGACACTAGGGAACTGCAGGGGTACACCCCCGATGTACCCTGGTGGACGACAGGACACTAGGGAACTGCAGGGGTACACCCCCGATGTACCCTGGTGGACGACAGGACACTAGGGAACTGCAGGGGTACACCCCCGATGTACCCTGGTGGACGACAGGACACTAGGGAACTGCAGGGGTACACCCCCGATGTACCCTGGTGGACGACAGGACACTAGGGAACTGCAGGGGTACACCCCCGATGTACCCTGGTGGACGACAGGACACTAGGGAACTGCAGGGGTACACCCCCGATGTACCCTGGTGGACGACAGGACACTAGGGAACTGCAGGGGTACACCCCCGATGTACCCTGGTGGACGACAGGACACTAGGGAACTGCAGGGGTACACCCCCGATGTACCCTGGTGGACGACAGGACACTAGGGAACTGCAGGGGTACACCCCCGATGTACCCTGGTGGACGACAGGACACTAGGGAACTGCAGGGGTACACCCCCGATGTACCCTGGTGGACGACAGGACACTAGGGAACTGCAGGGGTACACCCCCGATGTACCCTGGTGGACGACAGGACACTAGGGAACTGCAGGGGTACACCCCCGATGTACCCTGGTGGACGACAGGACACTAGGGAACTGCAGGGGTACACCCCCGATGTACCCTGGTGGACGACAGGACACTAGGGAACTGCAGGGGTACACCCCCGATGTACCCTGGTGGACGACAGGACACTAGGGAACTGCAGGGGTACACCCCCGATGTACCCTGGTGGACGACAGGACACTAGGGAACTGCAGGGGTACACCCCCGATGTACCCTGGTGGACGACAGGACACTAGGGAACTGCAGGGGTACACCCCCGATGTACCCTGGTGGACGACAGGACACTAGGGAACTGCAGGGGTACACCCCCGATGTACCCTGGTGGACGACAGGACACTAGGGAACTGCAGGGGTACACCCCCGATGTACCCTGGTGGACGACAGGACACTAGGGAACTGCAGGGGTACACCCCCGATGTACCCTGGTGGACGACAGGACACTAGGGAACTGCAGGGGTACACCCCCGATGTACCCTGGTGGACGACAGGACACTAGGGAACTGCAGGGGTACACCCCCGATGTACCCTGGTGGACGACAGGACACTAGGGAACTGCAGGGGTACACCCCCGATGTACCCTGGTGGACGACAGGACACTAGGGAACTGCAGGGGTACACCCCCGATGTACCCTGGTGGACGACAGGACACTAGGGAACTGCAGGGGTACACCCCCGATGTACCCTGGTGGACGACAGGACACTAGGGAACTGCAGGGGTACACCCCCGATGTACCCTGGTGGACGACAGGACACTAGGGAACTGCAGGGGTACACCCCCGATGTACCCTGGTGGACGACAGGACACTAGGGAACTGCAGGGGTACACCCCCGATGTACCCTGGTGGACGACAGGAC
The DNA here is from genome assembly GCA_015039365.1 of Amanita rubescens. NCBI lineage: Eukaryota > Fungi > Basidiomycota > Agaricomycetes > Agaricales > Amanitaceae > Amanita > Amanita rubescens. The sequence goes on along the minus strand of WION01000240.1, from coordinate 9,711 downwards.
ACTAGGGAACTGCAGGGGTACACCCCCGATGTACCCTGGTGGACGACAGGACACTAGGGAACTGCAGGGGTACACCCCCGATGTACCCTGGTGGACGACAGGACACTAGGGAACTGCAGGGGTACACCCCCGATGTACCCTGGTGGACGACAGGACACTAGGGAACTGCAGGGGTACACCCCCGATGTACCCTGGTGGACGACAGGACACTAGGGAACTGCAGGGGTACACCCCCGATGTACCCTGGTGGACGACAGGACACTAGGGAACTGCAGGGGTACACCCCCGATGTACCCTGGTGGACGACAGGACACTAGGGAACTGCAGGGGTACACCCCCGATGTACCCTGGTGGACGACAGGACACTAGGGAACTGCAGGGGTACACCCCCGATGTACCCTGGTGGACGACAGGACACTAGGGAACTGCAGGGGTACACCCCCGATGTACCCTGGTGGACGACAGGACACTAGGGAACTGCAGGGGTACACCCCCGATGTACCCTGGTGGACGACAGGACACTAGGGAACTGCAGGGGTACACCCCCGATGTACCCTGGTGGACGACAGGACACTAGGGAACTGCAGGGGTACACCCCCGATGTACCCTGGTGGACGACAGGACACTAGGGAACTGCAGGGGTACACCCCCGATGTACCCTGGTGGACGACAGGACACTAGGGAACTGCAGGGGTACACCCCCGATGTACCCTGGTGGACGACAGGACACTAGGGAACTGCAGGGGTACACCCCCGATGTACCCTGGTGGACGACAGGACACTAGGGAACTGCAGGGGTACACCCCCGATGTACCCTGGTGGACGACAGGACACTAGGGAACTGCAGGGGTACACCCCCGATGTACCCTGGTGGACGACAGGACACTAGGGAACTGCAGGGGTACACCCCCGATGTACCCTGGTGGACGACAGGACACTAGGGAACTGCAGGGGTACACCCCCGATGTACCCTGGTGGACGACAGGACACTAGGGAACTGCAGGGGTACACCCCCGATGTACCCTGGTGGACGACAGGACACTAGGGAACTGCAGGGGTACACCCCCGATGTACCCTGGTGGACGACAGGACACTAGGGAACTGCAGGGGTACACCCCCGATGTACCCTGGTGGACGACAGGACACTAGGGAACTGCAGGGGTACACCCCCGATGTACCCTGGTGGACGACAGGACACTAGGGAACTGCAGGGGTACACCCCCGATGTACCCTGGTGGACGACAGGACACTAGGGAACTGCAGGGGTACACCCCCGATGTACCCTGGTGGACGACAGGACACTAGGGAACTGCAGGGGTACACCCCCGATGTACCCTGGTGGACGACAGGACACTAGGGAACTGCAGGGGTACACCCCCGATGTACCCTGGTGGACGACAGGACACTAGGGAACTGCAGGGGTACACCCCCGATGTACCCTGGTGGACGACAGGACACTAGGGAACTGCAGGGGTACACCCCCGATGTACCCTGGTGGACGACAGGACACTAGGGAACTGCAGGGGTACACCCCCGATGTACCCTGGTGGACGACAGGACACTAGGGAACTGCAGGGGTACACCCCCGATGTACCCTGGTGGACGACAGGACACTAGGGAACTGCAGGGGTACACCCCCGATGTACCCTGGTGGACGACAGGACACTAGGGAACTGCAGGGGTACACCCCCGATGTACCCTGGTGGACGACAGGACACTAGGGAACTGCAGGGGTACACCCCCGATGTACCCTGGTGGACGACAGGACACTAGGGAACTGCAGGGGTACACCCCCGATGTACCCTGGTGGACGACAGGACACTAGGGAACTGCAGGGGTACACCCCCGATGTACCCTGGTGGACGACAGGACACTAGGGAACTGCAGGGGTACACCCCCGATGTACCCTGGTGGACGACAGGACACTAGGGAACTGCAGGGGTACACCCCCGATGTACCCTGGTGGACGACAGGACACTAGGGAACTGCAGGGGTACACCCCCGATGTACCCTGGTGGACGACAGGACACTAGGGAACTGCAGGGGTACACCCCCGATGTACCCTGGTGGACGACAGGACACTAGGGAACTGCAGGGGTACACCCCCGATGTACCCTGGTGGACGACAGGACACTAGGGAACTGCAGGGGTACACCCCCGATGTACCCTGGTGGACGACAGGACACTAGGGAACTGCAGGGGTACACCCCCGATGTACCCTGGTGGACGACAGGACACTAGGGAACTGCAGGGGTACACCCCCGATGTACCCTGGTGGACGACAGGACACTAGGGAACTGCAGGGGTACACCCCCGATGTACCCTGGTGGACGACAGGACACTAGGGAACTGCAGGGGTACACCCCCGATGTACCCTGGTGGACGACAGGACACTAGGGAACTGCAGGGGTACACCCCCGATGTACCCTGGTGGACGACAGGACACTAGGGAACTGCAGGGGTACACCCCCGATGTACCCTGGTGGACGACAGGACACTAGGGAACTGCAGGGGTACACCCCCGATGTACCCTGGTGGACGACAGGACACTAGGGAACTGCAGGGGTACACCCCCGATGTACCCTGGTGGACGACAGGACACTAGGGAACTGCAGGGGTACACCCCCGATGTACCCTGGTGGACGACAGGACACTAGGGAACTGCAGGGGTACACCCCCGATGTACCCTGGTGGACGACAGGACACTAGGGAACTGCAGGGGTACACCCCCGATGTACCCTGGTGGACGACAGGACACTAGGGAACTGCAGGGGTACACCCCCGATGTACCCTGGTGGACGACAGGACACTAGGGAACTGCAGGGGTACACCCCCGATGTACCCTGGTGGACGACAGGACACTAGGGAACTGCAGGGGTACACCCCCGATGTACCCTGGTGGACGACAGGACACTAGGGAACTGCAGGGGTACACCCCCGATGTACCCTGGTGGACGACAGGACACTAGGGAACTGCAGGGGTACACCCCCGATGTACCCTGGTGGACGACAGGACACTAGGGAACTGCAGGGGTACACCCCCGATGTACCCTGGTGGACGACAGGACACTAGGGAACTGCAGGGGTACACCCCCAATGAGTAGACAATGATAGCCCTTTTGAGTCAGTAGTGGTGGCAAGGGGGTGGCAGTTGTAGTGGACCATTGTGGTCATAGTTGCTGCACAAGTTCTGGTAGAGACAGTAATGGTACCAGTAATTACTAGTGTATCGGTCAAAAATAGTAGTAACCATACAGTAGCTCAATGTGGTACCTGTACTACTAGCCTCAAACTGACTTGCACTGTTCAGATAGACTAATTAGTAGTAATTACTACTTGTGCTACTCCATGGGAATAGAACCAAATCCAAACACAGTGATGGAGATGATGAGGGCAACAAAAGGTTGTACCTGTTAGTACTCAGTGAGTGGCTGTGGTGGTAGCACCAATGGTGACTCTATAGTGGTAGACAGTGGGGAGTAGGTAGTACTTTAGTGGTGGGAGCACCCAGCAATCATTGTTGTGTAGGCAGGTGCATGTTAAGTGCATTAAAACAGCACTTGTGGTGATGGTAGACAAGCAGTATTCACACCACTAATATTGCTTGACAGATCACCAAAAGGTGGTGGTTGTTTGTTGTTGCTATAGTAATAAGTATTACGACAGAGGTTATCATTATAATCAAACTCCGATGGTAGTCATGTGACGCCCGCGAGTCGCGGGCTCTTGCAACAATCCAAGGCGGGAAGGGAGCTCCAACTTCAGGAGCACACCGAGAATCCAATACGGCGTTATCGACGGATGAGGGAGCTTAGGAGGTGCGATGACGGGCACAGGTGAACGAGAAGGATCTTGATGGTGCGTTTTCCTTATCGCTCTCTCGTTTCCTCGGCTGACTGCTTTCACAGCTTCACTTATCGTTTCCTGGGACTCAGAAGTGAGCCCCTATCGGTTTTCCTGCCAACGGACGATAGGCGAGAGGGAGGTGATGGAAAGACTATGGGTCGCCCATCACTTCCACGCACGAGACTTAGGGTCGACCCTCTCTCTTTCAGCAGAACGCGGCCGAAATGCGAGGGCTGGAGCCAGCATGCTGCCGCAGTGTGCGCAGCTTCGGGACTAGGTAAACCCTGTGATTCTCTTTGCTCCCATGTTTATAATAAATGCGTCGTATAGGCGCAGTGTCTTAAACTGGCCGTCCGTTAGTTGTCCAGAGGAAGAGACTCATTCGAATCCCGATTGTAAATATTCGGAGAGTTCGTTTGAACTCTCCATCGTCTTGAATGATTTGATTATCACTACACGCCCAGCGCCTCTTCCCCTTCAAGAAGGAAAAAACGGGCGTCGGATAGCAATTGCGGGAACTCTCGTATGAGTTCGAGTTCCCATACGAGGTTAAGGGTATAAATAGGTAAGTTTCTTATACCCGGGAATAATGATTTATTGACGACGTTGTAGCGTCGCCGTTTTGTCCGTTGTGATTGGCTTACGGCCGGGAGAGGGAGTAGACGGGGTAGACTGCGAGAGAGCAGCTTTGGAAGCGGGTGCGTTCTCGTTTTCCGCTCATTTTGATTCGTATTAACTGCATTGCACAGGCGCAGCTATCCCGGCTTGTCGGACGTTAAGAGGTGGGAGGACTCAGTACGAGTCCTTTCGAGGATTTATTTGAGACCTGGACGATTGTCGGTCTCGAGGGCGGGACTCCGCGTCGACCTCTCGCTCGTTGGATCGATGCAGAAACAAGTGCGTGCGAGGGCCAGGAAGGCAGATGGAATTAGAGAGGGAGAAGGGGTGGAGACTACGAGGATATGTAAGTCTCCTTTTCTCTTTATTTCTCTATTCTGCTCGTATTGACTGCGAGATGCACTAGCGCAATGATCCAGAGTGTGTAGAATGGACGAGGACTCAGAATTGAATCCTCAATGATTACTTGGAGAGTTCGTTGGAACTCTCCGATTTTCTTGGATCGCGATGAATCTAACTCGTCACGAGTTCCTTCCTTTCTTACAAGAAGAGGGAAGTTAGGATTAGATTTGTGGAGACTCTGGCGAGTCCTTCCAAGTAAGTTGATTAATTTGAGTCATATATAATTCAATGTCGTTATTTCATATAGTTGATATAATATATTCATAATTTACACATTTACGTGTGTGGAGGGCTCGGATTTAGCCCTCCGAATCAATTCGCAAATACCACAAGAGGATGAACAACAAGGGAGACGAGAGAGTGGCGATGACGTGGCGACCTCGTCAGAGTGCTTGTAAATCGGGAAACGTCGATATTTGATCGTCGTAGCCTCAAGTGGCTGATGCGAAGGAAGTTGAATGGTGTGGGCAGTATTCGTACTGCGCGACTTAAGAGTGAGCGGTTGTCACCCGTATAATTTGTTTTATTGATGACAAAACAGATTTGTCGTCTCCAGATGACCGCTACTTAGGGCGGTTTACAGCGGGCGCACCAAATACGTTCGACGCACGCAGAACCAGGAGTTTCCGCCCACCACAAAGGCTCAGGCGGAAGTATGGGCTCGTGGTGGTCTTGGCGTCGATGTAGGCATAAGGAGGGGCTGAGGTGGGAGCCTCGTCGTCCTCAATGTACTCGTGGATGATTGTGTACTCCGTCTCTTCGGCCTCGCGATTCCTGATTGCACAGAAGGTAATGACACGGAGGACCCACATCATTCTCAACAACATGCCACGACTACAGCAAAGGGCGAAAGCAACAGCTTGGCTGGTGCGTTTGGGCATATGCGGTGTGAGTACCACCACGGGTTGAGGCGAGTACCAGTTGGCACTCAAGTCGAACTTAGCATTAACGATATCCGAAGGATATCGTTGGGAACTTCGGGTCTCAAGACATGGGGAAGCTCCGAAGGTTTCAGCTGGACATTCAGCTGAAGGATTGGAGGAACCAGCTGTGGATCGGCTGGTATACGTGAACGCGGTAGGGGGACCGCAGGGGAATCGAGTGAGTACCAAACGGCACTTGTTTTCACGTTACTGACAGCCCACAGGTTGCGCTGTCGAATTGTTGCTCCATTTGGCTGATATGAAGCTTTTTGAGGGAATAGGGGGCCGAATTGCAGAGTTCTTCCTGATTCAGTTATGATGGGAGAAGGCTCGGTACATTCGGCCTTAGACTCAGGTGAGTACTCGTTGGCACTCGCCGGGTTATTGACGTATTGATGACATCCCAAGGACGTTGTCGGGATGTATGAAGCCAGTCGAGTTCAACACTCGACTGTGTGGATGGACGAACCAGCCGATGCGAATCAAGCAGGGTCTCGACTGGAAGGATGGAGAGGCCTGCGTAGGGTAGGCAGACGCAGACGAGTATAACGGCATGAGGGCCGTATTGGGTACATCCTGAGGTGAGCATGTGTCCATGCTCATATCCACGTTACTGACGGCGTGCAGTTCTCGCTGCCGTTGGATGCTCGTCTCGTCAAACACAGGGCCAGGAAGCCGCGTGATGGATTCAGAATGCTCAGAGGAGAGCTCGTTCGCTCTCCGGGTCTTGAGCTGTTGGCGAGTAGCATCGGGTCGTACCGGAGGGTATTCCGAGTCTTCAGGTTTAGGTGAGCGTATCATCACGCTCGCTTCTATTTCTTTATTGACGACTCGTGTATTCAGTCGTCTAGAATCCGATTCGGGGTCGGCAGCCTCGTCAGGTGGATCATTTGAAGCATGACGAACGGATTCGTCACAGGCGAGGGAGCGTCAGTTCATACGCTCCCGAATACAGGCTGCGGCTCTCGCGAGCTGCTCTCCTTCATTCCTCGAAGGAGCTATGGGTTGTTGGGACTGTCTTCGAGCAGTCCCGGTATAAGGTGAGCGCAGTAATTCACTCGCATCTTATTGATGACGCTTAGGATGCGTCGTCCGGGTACCACCTCACTGACAGGCGGTGAACACTCGTCCGAAGGTGAACGAGTGGATGTGGTTGGCGCAAGACGGATGGACGAGGGAACGGATGTGGAGAATGGCAGTGTGGCAGCTACTGTATCTTCAGGTACGTTTTCTTCACTTCTATTGATTTGAATCTTGACGACGGTATCGTAGATCCGCCGTTTCTTCTCCATTTCATCCGAAAAGGAAAAGGTTGTGACTCGTGCGCCGATGAGTCTTTGAATTTGAGTAGTGCGCTCAGCGAAACACTCGTGGGTTTTGGGAGAGTGAGGTGGCTCTCCCCTGGATTCAGCGAATAGTGTGGCTTCTCCCGTAACAGGAGAAGACGGGTTTTCACCAGACGGTGGTGAAAAAGATTCATTGGAGACCCGAGAGAGGGTCTCCATCAAACGGTGCATAGTATTAATATTTACTACGTGATTTGTACTTACGAAGCTCGATGCGCGTCGTTTCGAGACTACAGGGAAAGGTGTCGAAGCCCTGTCTTTGGAAGGACGAGTCGGAGGAGGGCGAGTTGAGGAGATAATGACGGGCGAGGGTCTTGACAGTGAGGAGGCTGTCTTAGACTGTGCAGGTAGGTGTTTAAGTGCATTCGTTCCTTTCGTAGGATTGACTTCAGCCTTTCCAGGTTGTTTCTCAACATCCTGACGTTTCGGAGTGGAAGTCGAGACGGCTCGGCCAGAAGACTTGATGCTGATACGAGAGTTTCCCTTCGGGAGCTCTCTGGTACTCAGAACGGTCTTCTTAGACTGTTCTCCAGCCTTAGCATGCATGCCAGAGCTGATTGAAGGTCAGAAGATGGGTAAGACCATCTCCGGGACAGGTTTGAGGGTTGTGAGCCAGTATTGGCTTGTGAGCAACATTCCGGGGACTCATCTTGAATCCCTGAGGTTTAGGAGGGTTGTCCGGCTTCGCAGAGCTCGGACTAGCTTTAGAATGGGTCAACTGAGCTCGTTCGGGCGTGTTTCGAGTCTCGGGAGCCGAGACTCTTTGAATGGCTATAGGCGTAGCTTGCGGGTGGCTTCCTTCTCTTTTTTTCTTTTTTTTATAATAGGAATTTCAAATCGGTAGCAAGGTAATAGACAGATGAGACTGTACACGGTATGCATGGCGCCTTCGGGCGTATATGAGGGGAGTGATGCGTAACAAAAAGAAACGTAAACACTATGGTGAGAGACATACGGTAAATCACTCGATGGTGATTTTCAGCTTATAGAGTGAGGGAGGCCTATCATTCAATGTACGTCCCAAGGGACGCACCCGAAGGACCATATGGAGAAGGCACCCTGGACATGAGGCATAGAGTAGGCGATCCGGTCGCCGAAGTAGCAAGGATTACGTTTGTTCTTGCAAACACGTTGAGAGTGGTGATTAGGAAATGCTTGGTGAAGACAGGTCAAGCCTGTCGTTATGGTGCCAGGTGGAAGCTCGTCGGCTTCAAGTGAGAGAGGAGGGAGGAAGGGTTTGCAGAGTTGGTGCCGGGGCACCGGTATGACAACGGTTGGCAACGCTCGAAGCGTTCCAGGTATTTCGAGTGGAAGCGTAATCGCTTCAGGTAGAGGTGCCAGAAGCAGTGATGGGGGTTCCTGACATTCGAAAATGACAGGCGGTGGAAGGTAAGAGAGTTTGAGGGCTGGTGGAGCCCGTGGTGGTCCTGGCAGTAGAGGGGTCCATGGGATCCTGTAGGCTTCAAAAGGGTCAAAGAAGGTGTTGACGGTTGGGGCTGGTGGCAGAACTCCAAAGAGTTCAAACAACAAGTCTTTGAGACTTGTGGGGAGAGGGAGCGACGGGGCGACGGGGAAGTTGGTGTGACGGTTGGCGTCACAACGTATGTTTTTGGCTACATTTGTATACCGCATCGCATGCCTAAGACACATATAAACTTATCGATGGCGGCACGAGTGCCGCAGGTCCCGCTACGTGAAAGAACAATCATATTTGTATCATAATCTTTTAAACTTCGTTTATACCCAATAATGCACCAAAATGGCTCCTACTGCCACTAATATTAATGGGACTCTCAACGCACACCGGCGAAGCGTCGGAGATTGAAATTAAAACACCGAACATGAAGTTGATAGTAGTGGTGGATGGTGGACGTTCGGCGGTGGACGGTGGACCGGTGGATGTTCGGCGGTGGTGGACAGTGGACAGTTGATGCGCTGATGTTCGGCGGTGGGCGGTGGACTGGGCGGTGGACGGTGGACGCCGGACCCGGACAGCGTGATCGCAAGTGGTCAGCAGTGGGCGATAAGCCGGTTGGAATCTCATACTAATAGTCACTGATAACAACCCTCAATGTTCCCTGGTGGAACAATCACTAAAAATGACGGGCAGTGCTTTGAAGTCGGTTTCACGGACATGATATTACACGCTGCTCATTTAATTGGGAGCTGCAGGGTCAAAGATGATTCCACGGAAACTTTTTTATTCCAATAACCTCAATGCATTCTACGTAAACAAATTTATAGATTATCATGTACACGAAATCACATTCTAGTAACCTTAGATCAATGGTAACAACCTTGCTCAATGTGGTATAGAACGGAATTCAGCATTAGCCATTGCCTGGATAACTTGTGAGCTCAAGACTTGAAAAAGGAACGCATATAGTAGTATTCATACAGGTTTGGCAGGCGAGATCCGGGGGGTAGCGCTAAGCGGTTGGCGTGGGTGGTGGGTATCGGTGGAAAACTTCGAGTTAGAGGAACTCCGAACGGGCCCTGATAAGATTTTCAAAGTGATGGAAGAGATTCTACTCACTGCCACAATCGAAGTACTCCGAGTGGTCGTTGCCAGAGCC